>JARHVA010006804.1:217500-282500 GCA_037957365.1 Torreya grandis | reverse complement strand
TTGTGGGCACTTCACCATGATGAATAGTGCCCACCACATTATTAGTGAATAGTACCAATTAATAGTGATGCATGAATAGTGTTTTTTTCCACTAAATCATTCTCCTTTGATTGAAATCAAATCAGCTCATGCAAGTTGTCCTTATTATTATCCAAACTTTGTAGGCACATACATGAACACACAAACACATGAGTGCATGATCACTTGAACACATGAAAATTATACTCTATTTTTAGGTGATTCAAGATTGCCTCAACCTTGGTATGCTCTTATATCAGACACTTGAGGTAAATAATATGATCTCTTGATCAAATAGGTGGGATAACTGGTAGAACCACTTTTTTTGTCATGAGGGGTAATGACCATGACATCTTTTACCAATATACTAGTGCATTTAGAGAGTATTATTTTTCCATATCCACTTGTAGCATTTTCACAATATCCTTAAAAACATCTTGTGCTAGAAAAAACATACCCATATCTCAATGGATTCATATGTGGGATGAATCCAACTATCATAAATCATCCTCCTCCACTAATATTCACTATCATGCATCTTAGTTTCCCATGTGATCTCAATCCCACCACATACCATCCACCTCCCACCAAAATCCCACCTAACTTTATTCACTCATCATCTAACCACGTATTGAATCATATTCCACATCACAAACAATCACCACTTACATCTCCTCTCTCTTTACTTCAACATCGTTATACAAACTCTCATGTGCACCCACTTGCACAATAACCACATTTAATGTTTCTTTACAAGAATCATTCAAATCTTCATATATTTCCTCTAGCCTAATCTACAAATATTCATGGATGTAATCTTTCTCTCCTTATAAATCTTAATGGCTATAATTTCTTCATTCACATGCCATACTATGTTCCTGCAATCTTCATCATCCTCCATGTCATCGTTTGCACATGCCTGCACATCATACTGATCCAATATTTCTTCATAAGAAACATACAACTCTTCTTTAATTTCAAAATGTTTCTCATGCTCTTTAATTTTACTATGGGATGCCAACATCCTATCCATAAAAACTCCCATGGTTGTTTTCTCATCCTCTATACTCTTCACATGTTCACTATCTTTTACATCCTCTTCATTAATTGCTTCTTCCAAAGAAGATTGGAACTTTATATGGCTCCAATGTTCATCCACCTTAAACTATACAAAATCATGCCCATCATCACATAATGGGTCTCCAACATCTAATTCAACAAATGTAACATACACATCCTTCTTCATGAGAACTCCTTATTTTATGGGATACTTAGATGAACATAAATTTTTATCTTCAAATACAACCATTTGATTCTCTTCCTTCTTCTTCTGTAATTCTCCATGGTTTCACTCTTCACTCTTCTATGTGGCCATACTTCTCTTTAATAAATCCACCTTTGATCTTAGGGAGTCTATCATCTCCTACACCATCTCTTCTACATCTTCAATCTCATATTCTTCATATATCTCAAGCAGCAACTACAATTATTTATCCTAGGTCCTCAAATTATTCATCCATTCTTTTTATGGTGGTATTCTTCAAATATTCTTTTCCATCTTCAAAACCTAAAAAAAGCAAAACACATTCACTCTCTCAACAATATCTTCTCTTCCTAGTAAAATTTGAACTTGTTCTGATACTAGTTGATGTGGCCTCTAACCACATAAAGGACTCAACAATACATGTAATCCTCACTCTCATATAAAATACACAATATCATCTCATAAAATCAATACTTTCTCATTCATTTTTTTCATAATTACAAAGGCTTTCAAGAAAGCATTACACTCAAAAGTCCATGCCATCAATGCATGCCACTAAACAAGCTTCCCTTAAACCCATACAAATTTAGAAAACATGCCATGGAGGCTACTCAAAGGATTCACACAAGCCTATCCTCATCAACTTGGTTCATTCCAATATAGCCTAACTAACAAGCCAAAGGATACATCTATTTAAATATTTAAAAAGGAATAATGAGTGAAAAAAATATAAAGGGAATCAAAATGTGTCTCACTCCTTCAAATGAAGGGAATATTTTTAGAAGATAGGGTGTACCCTAGGATAATTCATGCCACATACTTCATGGGGTCATCCCTGACAAAGTATAAAGCATATTTATAATGTCGGCACCAACTTCAAACAAGGTCACACATAAAAAGTAGATGCCAATCTGAAATTGTGATTCATGTTTCCCCACTTAGAAAGGGTCTCTAAAAGGGGTAAGTTTGCCTTTTGAACACTCTTTTCATGCCCCACATAACAAATTAGACCCATTCTACCTAAGCACTTAAGAACAATTTTATTGACACCTCACTAGAATAAATAGTGCCTGTAACATCCTTAGTGAATAGTACCTATTAATAGTGATTCATGACTAGGGTTTATACTGCTGCATTAGTTTGTTTAAGGGTAGAGTACTTTTTTTAATATAAATTATTAAAAAAATTGTGAATATATATAAGGTTCCTCTGTAGTGCAGTGGAATAAATATAAATTTATATTCTCTTTAGTTGAAATAAATGAGTACAACAGTCCAGTGTCCATCATGCTTATAATCTCTACCATATTGTATGATGGTTTAGTGAGTATTACTAGTTTTGATTAAAATAAATGCACCTTTGACTAGTGTGGAATCTATGCCAGGCACAATTAGAGGCCTAGGTCTCCCTTCTGGTAGACACCTATAACCAATGGAAGAACAATGAGATAAAAAGCAAAAGTAGTAACCACAGAGAAAAAAAGAGACCAATTAGGTTAAAAGTTAGACCTTGAATTAAAATAAAATAATAAAAGGGGAAAAACCATTCAGAGCACATGAGAAGAAAGGCTAGTGGCTTCACAAACATACAAAGTATGATCGAGAGGACAAAAAAATCTCTAAAGAGGGAAAAAAAGATCAACAGGGTTCCCCATAGGACTCAAACCATGCAACGTCTACCTAAAGAAAATAAATCCCAATTCTAATTCCATGCAACAGGATTCATTAGACAACATAAGAGTGCCCAAATTAAGTAAAAGAATAGAGTGCATAAGACCAATGTCTACCTAGTTAAAATACAACTAAACTATCCTCAAATTATCCAAAAGAACATGATTTAGAATGTTGAAGGTGGGTGAGTGGGGACCCTTGTGTTCTCAGATTGTAAAATCACAAGGGACCCCAGATTTGTAAGTATATCCATGCAATTATTATCTTATATGAAGACATGGCTGAGGCTAAACTTCTAGATGAAAGCCATAATGGTCCTTGCATTCTTAATCTCATTTTAAATAGACCAAAAGTCTTAGAAATTCCCCTAAGATAATTTAGAACATTTAAAGAATCACCTTTAACTACTAACTTTAGAATACCTCTATAGCATGTAACTTTGATACTCTAAAAGAAATTCATAGCTTCTATGACACGATTAGTTTGCACACCCATTTTGCCAGTATAGGTGAACACCATATTGCCATTGCTATCTCTAGTCACTCCTCCACCTCCAATTGGCCCAAGATTACGTTTTGAGGAACAAACAAAGTGGAGTTTAAACCATCAATCAAATGGAGGGGTCCACTTGGTCGATTCCTAAGTGAAATTGTTTCTAAAGTTATAATCGATGGTACCATCTATTATAACTTTAGAAACAATTTCACTTCCATTGCGGAGAGTCCTTTAATATCCCTTGTAAAGAAGGTTTTTCTGTTTTAATCTGGACCCTTGATTAGGAACATCCTCCTTTAAAAGACTATCAACATATCTATTGGTAATATACTTACCTTTTATTACCATGGTCCAACTTTTATCTTCTTTGAAGATCCTCCAAGCTTGCTTAGCCAAAAGGGCTTGGTTCATACCTTGGACATTTCATCGCCGCAAATTCCATCTACATTTACGTTTGCATAACTTGTCCCAGGCAACAAGGGGAATTCTCTCATTTTGTTCCGTTATTGGCCAAATAAATCTTCGTTGAATTTAATCTATTTTATCCGCTACTTTACTCGGGATTCTTAAATTGGCAAAATCTTCAACGAGCTCTTGACAAGAAGAATCATTCTTGCCTAAGATAAGTACTTAGCTTTCAAGCTAGGTTTCCAACTAAATAACTTCTTTTGAGTTTTGACTGGCACCGAGTTCTAGACATCAATACGCAACCTGTCTTTCACAAGCGACATACCTAGATAGGAAGCCAAAAAAGACTGAATTTGGAAGCTCGAATTTTTCAAAATGTTGTTCTGCAATTTAGGCGCCTGTGTGTGAAGAAAATGGAGCTTTTAGCCAAATTGATACTCTGCCCAAAAATAAATTAATAGTTCTCTAAAATAATTTTGATATCTTTGTCTTCCATTCGAGAGGAAATTCTCAGAATGAAGGTGTCATCGTCGAACTGTTGGTGCGTAAGCAGATCAGTATGAGGGGCAATTTGTAATCCCTTAATCAAACTAGTCGCTCTAGGATTCTGAACCATCCGACCAAGAGCCTCAACCAAAATGATAAAAAGGTATGGGGAAAGGGGGTCCCTTTGTCGGAGACCCCTTTCTGAATCAAAGAAACCTTCAGAGCTACCATTAATAAGAACCACGAATTTCAGGATGGCATTACAATTAAGAATGAGGTTTCTAAGGAAGTTGTTATAGCCTAATTTTTAAGGATAAACATGACGAACCGCTGGGAAACTTTATCGTAAGCCTTCTAGATATTCAATTTCAAAAGCTTACCTTGTGTTTTAGATCGTTTCAATGATTGAATAGCCTCATGAATAAGGATTATGTTGTCCATGATCTGCCTTCCGGCAAAAAAAGCACTTTGCTGACTCGAAATGATCCTAAGGAGCAAGGGGTTGGATTCTTACGACAAGCATCTAGGTGCAAATCTTGTAGAAAGTGTTACGTTCAACAGAATAAAAATTATGTATTTTAGTGTCTTAAAATTATTGTAATATACTATATAATTATATTTGATTTTGGAAACTTTCAAATAACGAGTAGTTTATTAATTCCGTATTAATTTCATTTTTCATTTTTCTCCTGTTTTGTGTGCTTAAGGATCTTATATCATAAAATTTGTAATAGAATTTTATGGCTTAACCTTAATCTCCTTAAACAATCGTGGAGGGACTCAATAAAGGTTAAGCCACTAAACTTCTCCTCCTAGACTGGGAGATTTTTTTTGGTTGTCAGTGAAGGACCAGCATACCTAGCAACATTTTTTAAGGGAAGCTTCAGAGCATTGTAGCACATTCTCCTGTACAGAAGGCACATACCGACAGGGCATGCTTCTCCGACGCCATCTATTATAGCTTCTTACAAGTAGGCTTCACTCAAGGATTTGTCAACGCTCGTGTTAGGTGTCATATGATAGATTTTAATAAAAGAGTTGTCTTGCTTTTGTAATATGATTTAGTAGGCGACATTGTTTTCATCATATATATAAATTTTAAATTTGTAAAAATAAAATTGTTTTGAATTGTTTTCACGAATTTATATTTATTTCTCATATCTTTTCAAGATAGTCTCTTAATTTGAATTTCCAAAAATAAAACTATTTTAAATTATTTTCACAAACCTAAAATTATTTGTTATATCTTCTAAACATCGTTTCTTAATTCATTGTAATATTATGTGATGTAAATAACATTTCTTTACACCAAGTATAGTACATTTCATACTGCTCTACCACGTATGCATAATATATTAATTCTTTTTTTTTTAATATTTTAATTAGTATTTTTGTTATTAATAATATGTATTCATCTAATGAAATATGTTTCAGTCTTCAGCCATAAGCTTGATATACGTATTTACCAACATTGAAATCATAAAACAATGAAATCACGAACAAAAATAGTTTGTCAGTCTACTTTAAAGTTGAAGTTACTTGTGCGTTTGTTGTCGGGTTTGGCAGAACGAACATTTAGTTAGTCTTGATATTAAGTTGATGACGGTTAATTTATTTATGCATTGATATTAACAGATAAATTTGTTTTCCCGAATCTGGATGTTTCCACCCTCACTAAAAAACAAAAAGCCAATTAGAAAACATTTTAATAATAATAATTCATGTTTAACTATTAATATGTTCCACAACAAAATTATTTTTGGTCGCTATTTTGTTAAGCAAATCAAGATTACGAACATCTTAAAAAAGGATTGAAATCAACGTTTTGAAAGCGGAACGGAAATTCTAATTGGAGAGTGCTAACCTTAAAGAGCAGGCTGGCTCAGTTTAATGTAGTTTTAGAAGTCTCATGTATTGGTATAATTAAATCGAATTTATTTATTATTATGAGTTAAAAAAATCACAATTATTTTAGTTATAAATATATTAGAAGAATATTTAAAATAATTATAATTTAAAAAAAAAATAATATTATTAATAATAATAAAATTATTTAATAATAAATTTTTACATAAATTTTATAAGTGCTCTAAATTATTAGAATTATATAAATATTTGTAATTTTTTATTTAAACATCTCCATATATATATATATATATATATATATATATATAATTTTTTTAGAATAATTTCATGTAATGGTATAATTATATTAGATCAATTTATTATAAATGAGTTTATTCAATCATTATCATTCATATATATACATATATATATATATCATAAAATTATTCAATAATAAATTTCTGAAGAATAAAAATAAAATAAAAAATGAAATTATGTATTAGAGTACATTTTGGATGCGTATTGGACCTACTTACCTTGCTTTGTGATGCAAATGATAAATGTTCAGTGCACTCATGTACGCACAAGTGGAACGGAAAGAAGTGACCTAAGGTAATTAGCCAAAGGTACTACATACAAAAGGTTCTATAGGGAAGAATGTTATCTTAATAGATATCTTATGGTTTGGGGTGTATTGACGTACACATACATGGATTGGATTCGAGCTTCATATGTGGCACTCGTACTTCCACATAGGACTGTCTGTAGATCCTTAACCTTAAATAAATACCTCAGACTCCTTAATGGCCTTCAATTCCACTAGAGGATGGTTATGTTTAAGGATTAGTTTAAACAAAATTGTTGCAGAAACAATATGACATAAAGAGAAGAGTAGATTTAAACTCAAGGTTTTACATTACTACCAGTCAAGGTTAGTACTCCTCATGAACTTTAACGTCATCGCATCATTGATTTAATAGATCATACAACAATTAGTTATTAACCATGAATGTCATTATTGAGAATAATGATTAATGATATAGTTATGATTAATATCGTCATTCGTCAAATGACCTTTAGACAGTCTAAAACTGAATCCATATAACAACATTATATAGGAATAGCCAATACAATATTATAAAAGAACACAACATATATTTCATCCAAGGTTTCTAATTAATTAGTCTTTAATTATCTAATCATTTCAGGGGGAAAAATCTTTGTACTAATCCAATATTTAATGCATTCTTATATAACTATATAAGAAAAAGATTAATTATTTTCATATAATGTTTCCATTATTTTCTAAGTAAATGCATACATAATGAACTATTGTGATCCATAATTAATCTCATATTTAAATGAACTAAAAGAAAGAGTAGAAAGTGATTCACATATAACAAAATGAAACACAAACACATCTGAGCAAAATTCAATCAAGTTTTAAGTCGAGTGGAACCCAAATAAAATGTTTCAATTAAATAACTCTACCAATTTTTGTTGGGCAAGCCATGGATAGCAAGTCAATCATGTTTAGCCATTAGAAAAGAAAATGGAAACACGTGCTACCTAAAAAATATAAATCAACAAATATGCATGTTTCAGTCATATGTTTATGTAGTAGTAAATGAAGTAGAAAACAACATTTAATTTGTTCATATCATCTAATTTATTCCTGATTGCATCACTAGATTCAAATGATCCATTTAAGGCCTTTTAAATTCATTTCATTTCATAACTAACCTACACAGAAATAATATACATGATAATGAAACATCTTGATTAATTAAATGAATTAACTTATAATTCATTTAATTTTAGATGTAGGAACAGAAATAATAGTTTTAAGATATGATATATGTAGCTGCATAGCTTTATATGCAACTAGGTACATATGAAATAAGTTTTAGTAGTGAAGATTATGGTTATGTTTGTATATGAAGCAACAACTAGTAACATCTGCACAATTTATGCATATATGAAAATAATTAGGAATCTCATATACCATGCATCTATGTAATTAGATTCACAGTATATAATGTGATAATTTAAAGATAATTTTTATGCTTAAATTAAGACTATGTATTTTTGAATCAAGAATGCATAATATGTATCTAATTATCTATATAATCAAATCAAAAGAATACTCTTGCATTAGAATAAAAGGCTCCATATTCTCATCAATTATACATGATATGCTTTTAAGAAATCTTGTGTAAAATACTTAAATAAATAATATTCAATATATCATTAGATATGTCTAATTTGAATATGTAGATCAACCAATTAAACAAAGGAATCGATATCACAATGATTAACTTGGGTTAATAATACATAATATCTATAATATTTCTACTTGATTATAAATGAATGCTGGAAGAGTAGTTGCACAATTGATAGCATTACTAGAATACTTTATCAATATAGATAGAGTTAAAATAGATACCTAATAACTTAGTACACTTAAAGTGTATCACCTTCAACAATATATATCAAATTATTTATCTTAACCTTCGTACAATACTTAATTTCCACATCCCATTATCAACATAGATTAGCATTAACATGACTAACTCATAACAAATCAATATTGTAAACTATGTAACATAGATATCATTAATATAATTGAATAAGTAAATAAAATATAATTAACATAATCAAATTGTTACTAACTTACTTCATGAATATATGAGGTCACCAAAGCATGGAGTAGAAAGTGAATGAACTAGACAAGCCCTCCCAACTAGTCCTATGAACCCAATCATCAGTGGTCCTTATCACCCCAACCGTTAGTTGGATAGTGGTTGAGGTAATAAGGGACTTGAAGAGAATTTTGACAAGTTATATTTTTAAACTAAACGACATCATGATAATAAAATAAAAATAATACAATGATTTCATTTCAAGGTGATACAAGAATAATTAATTCATGTTTAATATAGGTTAGAAGTAGGGATGACTAACATCACTACCAAATGATATACAATATATTAACAACTAATCTCTTTTATATTTTTTGAGTTAACTACCTTAGATCCCCGTCTAAATTTATAATCAACTTTAACCATCTTGACTACCAATTTATACCAAGTATAAAATATACTAATTATTTAAATCATTCATGTCTAGTCTATGAATGTTGACCGATTAATCATGTAAACATATAAAACTCATAGCCAAATTACAAATAATGTAAAATAAATCAATTAACTATTTTAGATTATATAATAATTCAAACTATAATCAATATAACATTACTAGTATTTAAAAACTTAGGTATTCTATAAAAATAAAGTAAACACCTACAGACTTCTTCAACACCTTATAAAACCCATTAGAATATAACCATATATATTCATGCCAACTTAATAGAGGTGAGTCATTAAGTCTTACACAGGATACAAACATGCAAAACATAGCCAACTTAAGCATACCATAATCAAATTCAATAATATACCTATTTAAACAACCCATCAATCATAATCAATAACCCCATGGCTAAATATTTAAAATGTAGTCAAGTGAAACACCAAAAAACATGGTCGACTCTGCTTTTAAAAATATTAATTCAATGACCAAAACGTAATCAAAATATCAAAACCCAAACAAACTTTAAGGATAAAATACAATCAATATATAAGAGAAATCCCAATTGACATTATCAAAAAGATTCATGTCATGACTATATACCATGTAGTCTAAGATGTAACATGAAACCAAGAGTAATATCATGAAAATGCAATTTAGCATCGAGAATATACTACAAGTGAATAACATTCATATTTAACCAAATATTCAATATGAACATGAACCCTATAACAAATTTAGCAACTTAGTAAACTAACAGGAAATATTTTCTAGAATGGAGTTAATATAGAAACTTTGTTAAAAATAATACTTCTATGATCCAAAATAATTAAATATAGTCATATTAAAAATTAAGCAATATGAAATGAATACATAGTCAAATATCCCATGGCCAATACCCATTTAAATATCAAGTGGTTTGAATGAAACAACAATCAATGCAGATGCACTTCATAAGAACTCAAAATCATTGTGTATAACACACCAAATTCTACCAACCCATGTTATTGAAACTCTAAATCAAAACCTATACCATACTTCATAATGACAACCATAACCACTATTTTGAAAACTAAATCATTCATTAAGATCTTTTCATGCCAAAAAGAAACAAAAACAACACGTTCTAATAAAAGCCAAAAGGATCAATAATAAACTACTAGCATTCCATGAAAACCTAACAAAAAGGTAAGAAAACCACTAGCATTCCATTAACCCTGCAAGGTATCAAGCCATAAAACTAATGAAGAATTTCCACACACATAGAGTCAAAGAAATGATCAAAATTTAACACAAAACCAAAGGATTCGAGATAATAAGATAACCATATATATATATATATATATATATATATATATATATATATATATATATATATATATATACAAGTTTATATACAAATTACATTGTTGATTCCCACCAAATATTCATCAAGGTCCACATATACATCTAAAAGTACTAGTAATTTAGACTATGTATGCATGCATTTTTATTTTTCCAAAAATTCTATAGTAAAAAAAATAAATAGATAAAAATATAGTTGATCTAAAATAGTAGAGAGAAAAATAAAAAATCTAATAAGATCGAAACTGAAACCTTCAACTTTCTAAGCTATGTGTCTAAAATCCAACACGACTTCCATAAATATCAATTGACCTCCATGATTCTCATTTTTTTCCCATTAGTCTAGTTTTCCCATATACATTTAATGTCTACAATGAATGAGATGATACAGAAATAATATTTCATTCCCCAATGCCATTCTTGACAAAATTTACCATGAATTCAATTGTCATTAACTGGCCTATCCCAATGGATCGATCAAAAAACCTAAACTGCCAACCAAAGAAAATGCATGTTAGCATTTAAACTACATAGAATAACAAAAATAAGATGGATCAACATCCTAACCTTCATGGTCTATGTCGTTAATCATCAATCAACTATAAGTATCAATAAATCCATTAACCAAAATATTTCATCAACCTTAGGTAAACTACAACAAATGATTTAAACTAATTAAACCATCTTTAGTATCCATGTTAATACCATTAAATGATATAACCAAGACATGTAACAACCATGCCACCACCTTAGGAATATAAGGTATTTATGTAATTAAATAAATTAATCAAAAGATGTGAAGGGTAAGTCTAGGTAGCTCCTAGGTAATTCATCTAATTAGATAATTAAGATCCACATTGGTGTGTAATAGTAAATAAGAGTTGCCATGCAAGGAATAGGCAGTAGTTAGCTGTGGACACAGAAGAAAAGATTACGACTAATAAAAAAAATGATTTGCGACAAAAAAAATACAACATAAAATAAAATTAAAAAAACATCAATGCCATGATATTGATATAATCAATGATCAAATGAGATGTCCAAAGTATGGAAAATATAATAGAAAATAAGTATACCTATCTGACTTGTCCAACTACTCAAAATTTTCTTTGATCCTGGATGTACCATCACCATCATATGCCTAACTCATAAATAGTACCTACAACCACAAAATTATATCAACTATACTATATCAAAAATAAATAAATAATTACAAAATCATAATAATATTAACTATAGTAAAAGTTTATAAAATTATCATGTGCAAAATTAAACATATAGTCTAGATACCACTATAACAAGTACCAGCATATAATATAATTGAATTAAATAACCAACAGTTAATTTTATAATAATAATAACAAAATTTTAATAGTAAAATAGATTATAAAAAGTCAAGGTCATAACATATTCTTCCATTGAAAATGATTTATCCCAATAACCTAGATAAATATCTATGTATAGTGCTCCGTAACAAGATGTGCATCTTTTCAAGTAACACTTATTTTACTCAGCGTCAAATTGTACTAAACCTTATCATATGTATCTATTTTATAGCTTAATGTTGTGATGGCCTAGAATTTTTATTGGTTCCAATTGGATGTTTTCTTCTTCCATGACTTGTAAATGACTCCAATCCAAAACATGATATGGATCAGGGATATACATTCTTATAAAAGTAACATGAAATACATAATAAAATATTGATAGATAATGAGGAAGATCTAGATGATAAGAAAGAGGGATAATATTTTCCATAATATTGAAGGGCCCAATAAATCATGGTGCTAACTTGGAAGCTTTGCCAAACATTATAGAACCTTTTTGCGGTGTAACATGTAAAAAAACTGTCACCCATAATAAATTCATGTGGAATTCCCTTTTGGTAAGAATAGCTCTTTTTCTATTATGAAGTTATTTTTAAACACTGTGTTACTAATTCTATCTGCCAATCATATTCTAGCAGTAAATCAGGTCTAGCAATAACTCTATTTTCTAAGTTGTTCCAACCAAGAAAAGCTCTACACTTATGCCCATATAGAGCTTCAAATGGAGCCATTTTTATTATATAATGGTTTGAATTATTGAATTCAAATTAAACTAAAAGAAGATAATCTTTATATTTAATTTATTGATCTATGATGTACATGTACAACATGTCTTCAACCACTTAGTTGAGCCTTTCAATTTATCAATCCATTTTTAGAAGATAAGAAGAACTAAAATTCAATCTTATTCTCAAGGATGTAGTTAAGTTATGTCAAAATATTGAAGTAAATAATTTCTCACAGTCTGAAATAATCACTTTTGGTATGCCACGAAGTTTAACCAATTCTTTCATGCAACATTTTGCAAATATGAAAGTGTCATCCATCAAATCTTTAGTAATAAAGTGGCTAACTTTAGTGGCTTTATCAATCATCACAAGGATAGTATCATGATTTTTGTGTGATTTGGTCAGCCCCACAATAAAATCAAGTGATACTACAATTCCCTTTACTCTTGTAATATCATGAGGATATATTATCCCTTCTTGATGGTAATAGTCAACTTTAACCCACTATTATTTCAAGTATTTTACCATAAAATCAACAACATTATGATTCATTTTAGGCCAAAATAAGATAATTTTTAGCCCATGCATCATCTTTGTAACCCCTAAACTAGCATAATAAGGTGTTCTATACATTTATTTTAGTACAAAATTTATCAAGTCATCCAAATTATATACATAAATTCTATTTTTATGCATTATAAGGCAATATATGTTAGGATCCCGTGGAAGCACAATTGATTACCATATACAAGCAACTTAAGATGCAGAATTAACTAGAAGTAAGAAGTAACTAGAAACCAGAAACAACACAGAATATGAGAGACAATACACAACTTGTATTAATACTCATCTAGAAAAGAATACAATAAAGAAGATGCTACTTATTCTCCACACCTCTTCAGAGGCTTCCCACACCTCAAGTGTACAGTAATTCTTTCCTCAAATCTCTCTCTCTTATGGTCCCAACACACAACTCAAACACAGAGTTGGTGTTCCCCTCCAACCAGTCAGTATCCACTACTGCCAGTACACCAATGCTCCATGCACTCCACAAGTGCTCCACACAATCCAAGTACTCAATGTACTTCAAGTAGATCTCCCCTAAACTTGCAACACCCTGCAACTCAACATACCTTAATTATGGAAGGAACTACCTTGCCTTCCTCTTTGCTCTATGTCTGAGTACACACCGTACTCCAAGTAGATCTCTCATGATCTTGCTCCCTGTTGTGTTGTTGTCCTCCCTGATCTTGCACACCTACAAATCAATCTGGTTCTGCACACTTGCAAACCTAGATCATGCACACACATACACCTATAGATCAATGATCTTACTTACCATGCAGATCTCCTAACGTAGCCATGCACACCTACTGACCAAGATCATACATACATGTAGAACCCTTCTGATTCTCTAAACCAGCACCCACACTTGGCACTGTGGCACTAGGAGGAACACACCATGCTCTCTTCACACACAGAAGGAGCTAATATTTTGCTCTCTTACTCTCTAGCATAAATTACAATACAACCCATGAGTCTCTTATATAGATCTCATCCAAACAATAATTAGACATCTAATTACAATAATTAGATCCACATCTTCTAGTCTAAATTTGGCTCTTGACATGCAAACACTTGGTTCATTAACTAACTACCCGTAAAACTTGCAGTTCTGAACCGCACAAGTGACCGACGTTGGTCCTTGTCTGCCTGGAGGTGACCGACGTTGGCCGATCCCTGACCGACGTTGGTTGCTCTTCCTATCTAATCTTGTCGATGTTAGTTGGCCTGACCGACGTCGGTGTCTATGACACTCAACAACCTCCTCCTCTATTTGCATCTGTGAAGCTTTTAGCTCCATAACCTAACAATATATTATAAAAAAAATAATAATAAATATTTCTACTATAGGCTTGTCAGCTAAACATGCTCTTACATCATAACATAACTCATCAGTAAGCTATTATTTCAAAGTATCACTTCTAAAATTTGTTTATAAAATTGAGAAGGCAAAAAAGTATGTGTGTCTATTGAGTGCATCAGCGACATGATTCTCCTTTTCTTTGACATATGATATGTTCATGTGAAAATTACTCAAAAATTTCAACTATCTGTGTTTTCATGCATTTAAATCATCTTGAAAATATTAATAATCAAGGTTGTGGTGATGAGACTTCACCTTAAAAGGCTTTTCTAGTACAAAATGTTTTAATTATTTAAGTGCATGAATAATTATAGTAAGCTCCATGTAATAAATAAGATAATTATTTTCATTATTATTTAATTTACATTACTCATAAGCCATAACCTTGCCATCTTTTGTCAAGATACCTCCATATCCTTCCCTAAAAATATCAGCCCAAACTTCAAAATTACCATTTGTGTCCAAGATCATAATAATAGGTTTTGTTTTAAGAAACACTTTTAGCTTGTTAAAATCCAAGTCACACTAAGAGGTCCACATAAATTTCTTCCCTTTGCACTACCAAGAGGTAATGAGATACGCCACAATAGAAATATTTTCAATAAAATGTCAGTAATAACCAACCAAATCCATGAAGATATGCACTTCATGCACATTTATAAGAGTATAAAAATGTTGAATAACTTTATGTTTTGTGATATCAACATCAATTTCATCCTTGGAAATAATGTAACCTAAATAATGAATTTTAGATTCATAAAATTCTTATTTGGAGAGATTTCTAATACAACAAAGGTTATATTAGTCTTTGAAAAACTAAAGGAAGGTGTTGATCAAGCTCAGCATCATTTTTAAAATAAATGAGAATGTCATGAAAGAAAACCAACACAAACTTATCCAAGAAATCTTTAAATATATTATTTATAAGATTCATGAAGGAAGGTTGTAGGTGCATTAGTTAGGATAAAAGATATAATTGTGAACCCGTAATAACTAGAATGAATTAAAAAATTTGTTTTATGAATATCCTCTTTTTTGATTCTCAGTTGATGGTATCTTGATCTCACATTAATTTTTATAGGATTGTAACACCCTTCGTTTGGTCAAACAAGTCATCAATTCTAGGTAAAAGATAATTATTTTATATCGTTACCTTATTTATTAAGTGATATTTAATGAAAAGCCTCAATGTACCATCCTTCTTCACAAAGACCATCAAATTACCTCAAGGGGACAGACTTGGTTGGATTCTTCCATTGTCTAAAATATTTTCTAGATAAAATTTTAACTCTTGCAAGTCACCCCCATTCATGTGGTAGAGATATTTAGAAGTAAGGGTAGATCTGGGCATCATATCAATGGGAAAATCAAATTTTAACTTAGGTGGTAAACCAGGTAGTTTCTCAAAAGAACATCTGTGAATTCCCTCAAAATGAAAAAATATTGTGTACTAGTTAGTTTTCCTTTGATAATGCTTACAATTAGACTGCATAAATTTAGCATCCTTTTATAACAGGTATTTTCAACTATAAGGTTGAGAGTGTTTTATCTCTTGTAGTACCTTGTATGCCTTAAAATTATACACTACACTCTTTTTCCCACACAATCAAGTGTGGATTGATTTCATGCAACCAATCGATCCCAATGATGAGATCATAAGATCCTAAAGGTATAAGAAATAGTTTTATCTTGGTCTTGGAAACACTAAGATAAAGCTACATTTATTCTAAACCCAACATTCTTATCAGTACTGAACTCAACCTCTCAACCTTATCTTATCAATATATGTTTGATTTTATATCAGTTAACATTAAAAACAGATATAAATCAATCAGTTACACTAAAATCATTCAAAATAGTCAATAAAAAACCATTTATTGTACCTTTGGTTTCAATTGGAGTGGTATACAAATAAACATTATGATTATCAACAATAACATATACCCTGTGATTAGGAAACTTGATGTAATTCTTATTATCACCAAAAAAATATGCAGTTCTAATCTGAATTCTATAAATTCTTATTCATGGGAGAACGTCTTTTCACTTTAGACTAATACCTATTTGTTTTAAATTCTTTTATTTTCCTTTGGTGATACTTTTCTTTTTCTATCCTTGTAGGATGATTAAATAACTTTAGTGAAAGTCCTTTGGTTCATCATACTAATCTTATGAATTAATATTTCCTTGAGCCTGAATATGAAATTAATGATCTTTAATTCTTTGTCATGCATATAGTTCACATGATGAAGAAAATTCATAAACTTATTTTTATACTCAGTAATAGACATGTATTATTACATTAAAATAATAATTTTATGCTTTTTATATTTTGTGTTTATATATTTTTTTGTGAAACTAAGTCCAAAAATAGACCAAGATAGGTTCAATGGCTGATATCCTTCACTGGCACAAAGGTGATTCCACCTTAAATATACAAGATCAACTAGATGATAGGCTACCACCCTAGCTTTAATATTCAATGACATGTTATGCAAGTTAAAATATTTTTTCAAGTATACTAGCCATGCATCAGCTACATCATCTAATTCCTCACCTAAAAAGGTGGGTGGTTGAAGATTCTTCATCTCTTTTATGATTAGGTAAATGGTGGTCAAATTCAGTTCTTAAATTATAGGTCATTAAACTTACTTCATTTCTAATATAGGTACTTCATCTTGGGATATCCATTCAATATTATTCAACCTTTATTCTCGGTTATCAATATTTTCTTTCAAGATATTAAGGGTTGTCACGATTTTATTGAGGATCTCTTCTTACTTGTAAGATAGATTCTCATCAATTGCATCATCATTTGGTACCTTAATATTACTATCAACATTATTCATCGGTAGATGTTCTTGGTTATGAATGGGGTTATGGCCATGATGACCCCATCCTCATCCTCTACCTCTGCCCCTAGTTAGGTTGACATTAAAATGGCTCTCATTGATATTTTCCTCCACTTGATTGTCTTCTAACCATCTTAGGAATTTCAAAGTGATAACTTAGTATATTATAAAATTATAATAATAAAAATTAATAAAAATAGTTATGAAAGTTACCTAGAGTAGAAAACTAATAGGATACTAGATGAAATAAATCCAAAAAAATTAGAATTATATATAGAGTACTTTTTAAATGCATATTGGACCCACTTACCTTTCTTATTAATGCAAACAATCAACATTCAACACACTCATATAGGTGTAATTGAAATTGAAGGAGGTGAACTATTCTAACTAGTTAGAGGTAACTATATAAAGAGGTACTATGGGGAACTATGTTATCTTAATATATGTCTTATAGGGTTTATGGAATATTGGTGTACACATACAAGGATATGATCTGAGACACATATGTGGCACTTGTACCTCCACATAAGACCATTTTTATGGGCTTTAGTTCCACTAAACAATGGTTAGTTTCATGGATTGGCTTAACCAAGAATGATAACACTAACATCCTATGTTATCATTTAGGTGAAAATAGTTTCATGTTCAAAGTATATATTTATAACCTTATAATTAACCAAGAATTAATTCAACACATGTAGATCTATAAATAATCATGTAGCAGAATAAATGTTACATAAAAATATGATTATATTTAAAGTGAAGGTTTCAGAGTGCTATCATATGAAGTTAGAACACCTCATGGCCTTTAAGGTCATCCAATCATTATTTCAATAGATCATACAATGTTTATTTATTAACCATAAAAGATATTATTAAGAACAATGATTAATGATCTTGTTATGATTCAATATCATGATTCATCAAGTGACCTTTAAGCAATCTAAAAAATGAATCCATATAATGACATTATATAGGCATATCTAATATGATATTAAAAGATAACACAAAATAGAATTCATCCAAGGTATCTAACTAATTATTCCTTAATTATCTAATTATTTGAAGAGAAATAATCTATGTACTAATCTAATAGTTAAGTCATTCTGAGGTAACTATATATGAAAGGATTTTATTATTATCATACAACATTTCCATTATCATCTAAGTAAATGCATATATAATGAACCATTATTATCTTTAATTAATATCGTAATTAAATGAACTAAAAGAGGGAGCAACAAGAGATATGCATACAATAGAATTCAACACAAATACATGCAACCAAAATTTAGTCGAGTTTCAAGCTAAATGGAACCCAAATAAAATGTTCCACTTTAAAAAAATTACAAATTTCTATTGGGAAAGCCATGGGTATTAAGATAAACATGTTCAGTTTGTAGAAATGTAAATGGAAGAACATGTGACCCAAGGAGTAAAAATCAACAGGCATGCATGTTTTAGTCATATGTTTACTCAATAGTAAATGAAGTAGAAAATAACATTCAGTTTGCTCATAGCATCTAATTGATTCCTTATTACATCAATAGATTCAAACAATCCATTTAAGGCCCTTTAAATTCATATCACTCCATAACTAACCTACACAAAAATATTATACATGATTATGAAAAATATTGATTAATTGCAGGAATTAACTTATAATTTACTTAATATTAAATGAAGGAACAAAAATAATAATTTTCAAATCTGATAAATGCAACATACATACCTTTATATGTAACTAGGTATGTCTTAAATACATTTTTGAAGTGAATATTGTGTTTATGTTTTTGCATGCACCAATAAATAGTAATATTTGAATAGTTTATGCATAACTAGAAATAACTAAGAATCACATATAACATTCATCGATACAATTGGATTCACAATATATAATATGATAATTCAAATATAATTATTATGCTTAAATTATGACTATGTATTTTTGAATGAAGACAACATAATATGTATTTACTTATATATATGATCTAACCAAAACACTACTCTTGCATTAGAATATAAGGCTCCATATTCTTATCAATTATGCACTATATGCTTTTAAGAAATCTTGTGTAAATTATATAAATAAATTTTATCTAGGATAACATCAAATAAATCTAATTTAAATATCCAAATAAACTAATTAAACCAAGGAATAAATATCATAATGATTAACTTAGGTTAATAATACAAATGATTTATAATAATTCAACTTGATTATAAGTAAATGTTGGAAGAGTAGTTCCATAATTAATGACATTAATAGAATGATTTATCAATATGAATATAGTAAAAATAAATATCCAATAAATGAATATAATTTAAGTGTATCACCTTCAAAAACATATATCAAATTAGTCATCTTAACCTTTGTGCAATATTTAATATTCACATCCCATTATCAACAAAGCTTAGCATTAACACGATTAACTCATAATAAATCAAGATTTCAAACTAGCTAACTCAAATATAATTATTTTTAATAACTAAGTAAATAAAACATAATGAACATAATTAAATTGTTACCAACATAATTCCCACATACGTGAGATCATCGAAGTATAGATTAGAAAGTTAATAAACTAGACAATCCTTCCCAACTAGCCCTATGAGCCCGAAAATCAGCAGCCCTTACCACACCAACCATAAATAGGAGTGGTTTTGAAAATCAAGGAAGTGAAGGGAATTATTAGTATTTAAATTTCTAAACTAAAGGACAGTATGTCAATAGAATAAAAATAAAGACAATGATTCCATTTCAAGGTGAGACAAGAATAAGTAATCCATCTTCAGTATAGATTAGATTTAGGGATGAATAACATGGCTACTGAATGATATATAATAGATTAACTAATCCCTTCTATAGTTTTTGAGTTAACCACCTTGGATCCCCATCCAAGTTTAAGGTCATCCTTAACCATCATAACTACCAATTTATACCAAGTATAGAATATACCAATTGTTTTAGTCATTCAGGTTTAGTCTAGGAATGATGACCAATTAACCATGTAAACATATAAAAATCATAACCCAATTATGAACAACATAAAAATAATCTAGATAATTCAATTAATTATTTCAAATAATATAATAATTCAAACAAGAATTTATATAACAGTACTAATGATTACAAACTTAGGTATTTTATTAAAAAAATTGAAACTCCTTCAAACTTCTTCAAAACCTTATCAAACCCATTAAAATATAACAATATATATTCATGCAACCTTAATATAGGTGAGATATTAAGTCTTATGCAAAATCCAAACATTTAGAACATAACCAACTTAAGTATACAATAATCAAATTCAACAATAGACCTAGTTAAACAACCAATCAATCATAATCAAGAACCCCATGGTTGAATATTTAAAACATAGTCAAGTATAACACCAAAAACCATAGTCGACTATGCCTTTAAAAATCATAACATAGTGACCAAAACATTGTCAAGAGACCAAAACCCAATAAAAACTAAAGGCTAAAACATAGTTAATATATAACAAAAATCCTAATTGAGATTATAAAAAAGATTCATGTCATGATTATATACCATGTAATCAAAGATGTAACACAAAACCTAGAGCAAGGTCATGATAATGCAATGTGGCCTTGAGAATATAATAAAATTAAATAACATAAATATTTACCAAATATTAAATATGACCACAAACCCTATAACAACATTAGAAACATATTAAACCAAAAATAAGTATGTTACATAATAGATTCAATATATAAACCATGTTCAAACAATAATCACATGATCTAAAATAATAAAATATAGTTATATTAAAGGTAAAGGAATATAAAATGAATATAGAGTCAAATATCCCATGACCTAGACCCATCTAAATATCTTGTGGTTCAAATGAAATAATAATCAACATAGTCACACTTCATAAAGAACTAAAAATCATTGTGTATAATAGACACCTAAATTTTGCCAACCCACATTATTGAAACCCTACTTTAAAACTTGTACCATACTTCATAATGGCTACCAGAGTCATTATTTTGAGAACTAAACCATTCATTAGGAACTTTTCATGCAGAAAAAAAATAATGCCTTCTAATAAAAACTAATAACCCCAATGAGAAACTAACTCCATTATTCTTTGTAATGATATACACAAATGGATTCAATCGTACAAGTCCATACCACCATTTCACAGAAACACAACATCCTATATCTATGGAAAACAATCCATGAAACTCTCACAAATAGGGTTATGGAACACACACACACACACACACACACACACACACACACACACACACACACACACAATGCAAACATCAAGCTAATAAAACCACCATCCTTCCATTTATTTCATAGAACAGACAAACCCTACATATTATCAAGCCATAAAACCAATGAAGCATTTCCACACACACAGAATCAAATAAACTCTCAAGATTTATCGAAAAAGCAAATGATTTGAAACAATAATATAACCATATATATATATATATATATATATATATATATACATATATGTATAAATTTAAAATTTTATACGTAAATGATAATATCGATTCCAATAAAATATCGATCAAAAACTCCATATGCATCTAGAAGTACTAAGACTTTTGGATGTGTATACAACCTCTTTTTATTTTTTAATAATTCCACTATAAACAATAGTAAGATGACTACCATAAAAACTACCTAAATTAGCGTACCTAAAATACGAAAGAGGAAACTCATAAAGCCAATAAGATAGAAACCAAAACCTTAAAATTTTCAAGATGTGTTTCCAAAATCCAACATGGCTACCTCAAAAACTAGTTATCTCCATGTGGAGGTCATCAACAAATAATGCAATTGAAGTAAACAACTAGTAGTCAGTTTGAGAACAACAATAATAACAATGTTTTAATAGTAAAATAAATTCTAAAAATGTGGGGTCAAAATAATTTCCAAATAAAATTTATGTGTTTCTAAAAATATTCAAATGATTTAAAGTATATAAAAATTTACATTTGAGAATTTTGTAAAACATATCCGTGTTAATAATAATATTGGTGTAAAACAGTTGACGTTAAACTAACTTTATGTTAATAATAATATGACTAAAACTTATCCATGTTCTTAAAATCTCAAACATTCTTAAATAATAATAGTTTAAATTAATTTTATTTGCAATTATTATAAAATTTAATTGTAATAAATTAACTGAGAAAAATAATAAATGACATGGTAAAAATAATTTAAGCTAAATAAAAGGTAGTAACAGAGTGGCTATTAGATATAATAGTTAAAGTGACTCAAAATATTTGTTAAAATAAACAAGTGTAGGACATGGTGCATGGATTGATTAATGTGTTGTCTAAAGAGTAGGGAAAGGTAAATCATTAGGTGGTATATCACAGCTACTTGACAATTGTGAGAGTGTTAATCTTAGTACTCTAAAAGGGATAACTATGTAAATAATATGTTCAAAAATAGAGATTAGAGTATGTAAGTGTTTTCAAGGAAGACCAAATAAACCCATTATCATTTTAGAACCCCACATTGTAGATAAAGAAGTGACTATGTGGATGTCTAGATGTTTTGTGGGTAATTTTATAGGCATTTGGTCATCCTCTAAAATGAGTTATAAATTGGGTGTCCATGACTTTAAAATAGGTAAAGCTATTATCATTCTCATTTATTTCAAATTTTTTTTGGTTAGTATGTTCTCCTAATAATGAGGATAAAGATAAGATTATGAAATGGAAGGATTCATAAAATACAAGGCATTCCTTTATGAAATAGAAAAAAGGATTTATTGTGTCAAATAAGGTTCTAAAACAAATCCTCACTTAGATTAGGTTATTATGTTTATCCTTTGAGTTTTATAATTGTTATTATCTAAGTTGGTTTGGTTCAGAAAAGGAAAAAAATTCACATTGATGTGGTAACCCAAAATAGGTTAGTGGATCATGTGAAATAGTTTTTTTAGGATTAGAATTGATTAAACCTTTGATCGAAGAGATTGAGCCATTGGTGGCAAAGCATTGTTGTGTGCAACATGCAACTAATTAATGTTGGTAGTAGATTTAGGGTTTTAAAATCTTAGTATGTAAATGCATGAAAAGTGTGTGATGTATAACATTTTAATAACTTATATCATTTTATATATATTTGACCTATATATGTATATCAAAATATTATAGAATATGAAAAATATCCTTTTAGGGAATAAATAAAGGTTAGAATGTCAAGTGATAGAGCATTGTAAGTCTATAAATAGTCATCATATTCAAAGGAAAATGATTTGAAATGATTTTAGATTAATAAAGAGATCAAATCATAGATATACAAATTTATTTTATGCTTATTATGTGGGATATTATATTTTATTATGTTTAATATTTTTACTATAAAATAATTAGAAATGTGTTGTACATTTAAGTCTATGTTTCTATGGATAATCATTAAAATTGAATAGAATAAATGCTCTACTTGTTCTATCATTTTGACTAAACTCTAAACCTATATTATAACTCACATAATAATAAGCATTAGCATGTTCTAGTGGGTTTTATAGGAACCTATCCTAACACTGATGAGGTGAGCATGAAATGTTCAAACACTTTAAAATGGATACCTAGATAGATGGATTTGGAACAATGAATGGATGGGAGATTTCACAATTTATCATAAGAGGATGCACAAAGGATAGGAAGCTTTGTGAGAGAGATTATAACTAAGCATTGAAATATATGAAATATTTTCATGAAAATTTCCTAGATTCAGAGCTTCATGGTTTTCAATAATTGAATACTATTACTATAGTTCAACATAAACATAACATTTTTTTGGACTAAGGAAAAGATGGAAACATTGTGAAACATAGATACAAATTGGATACATAAGATAGACCACTAGATAAATACTACTATTGATGAATATATCAATGGATTTATCATCCAATGACATAATAAATTCTAATCTACACAATATTCACTCATAAGAGGAATCAAATATAAATTTTTGTAGTGACTACTTACTTAAAAAAATTGAGGTGGAAAAGGCCATGGTGCCTATCTTGAGTGACATCAAGTAGTTATTTTGGACATTATGGGGATGCATGAGATAACAAAGTGAATGACGAATAAATAAATGGATAAACATGAACCTTTGTCTATAAGATGGAGGTCACAAATAAACAAAATGAGAAGATATTTTTGGGGGTAGAGAGTGACATGTGATAACAAAGGAGATATAATAAATAAAATAATGTAAATTTTGTGTGCAGGAATAAAGAAGAATCTTAGATGATAAATAAGGAATGGTTACTCAAAGAGGATTTATATATTGTTAAGATTATGAATATGAGAAAATGAGAATGATAAAAAAAGAAGGCACCAAAGAGAGCACAAATATGGATAGAGATTGGGAAAGGGATTCAAAAGATATAGAATAAAGAAATTAAATTGAGAGTGGAAAGATAATAAAGGAATAAGTAGAGAAGTTCGAAGGTATTTTTAGGTTGTAGTTACAAGAGATAATATTATTTGGAGAATAAAAGGAACAATATTTTGAATAATTTACTCTATGTCATATAATTAAATCAGGTTCAATTTAAAATGATGAAAATTCTGAAGACAAGGATCATTCATTTCAAGGGTAGGCATCCCCTTTGCCTATTTTATCAGTAGAGAGAACAATAAAATAACTTGTAAGTTAGTAGATATCATAAGTGGTTGGACTATTTAATAAATAAATTTTGAGGAATTATTGAAGACACTAAGAAAGTGTTTGAGAGGAATAAATTAATGGAGACCAACTTTTTGGTTGTGAAATGTTTTAAAACACCAATAAGATATAGTCCATAAACATAAATTATTTTAGGTATAAGCAGAGGAAGAATCACTCTCACTCATTGATTTAGTGTCACCTAGAAACCATATGATGTGTATCCTAACCCCGAATAATACATTTTAGCTTGTGGGATGAAATGAAAATTTAAAGTTATAACTATGATGATGTGAAAAAGTGTGAGCTCATTGGATACTTAAGAAAAGTTACTCTAGAATTCATATATAAAAGTGATAATTCCAAATCAAGCCCTCAAGAACTTAAATATGAGTTTATATGTGAATTCAAAATGAAAACATCTATGATTTAGATACTCAAAGACTTGGAATAAACATACTAAAAATTAGGAAAGTTAATATGGGTCGATGATTACATGCTATCTAAAGTGATGAACATGGTATACTTTTTATTTCAAGATATAGTTAGGAGTACATGTTTTTTGTAATGTTGAAATATTATATTACAATTTCCATTTCTAAAACTCAATAGACTAATAAGGTGGATGCTTAGGTAATTACACTGAGAGTACAGTAGATAAATGACTACATGGGGATAGTTCATAACTTACTATAAATTATACAGAAAATATAGAGTTTTTAACATAATATAGATGATATGTATGGAATTGAGAATCTTATGTTAGGCCTCTAATGTATGGTGTATGGAAAACAGTGGAACCATAGGAATCACTACCCAAAGGACAAAAATAATTTTATGAGATTTGTCATGTAATAGGGAATGAAACTGAAAGTGGCCATCTCATTAAATATTAAGTCTAATAGCCTCAAAATATATATTGTATTTTTTATAAGTTGCACAAACTTGATGATAATTTTTTTTCATCACTTTAATAATTAAATGAATATATCACCGATTATATCTTTGTAGTAATGACATAAAAAATCCCCTTTGTGAAATGAGGGGATCTAAACCTTGGTATAAAGATCACAACTATGATTTAATGTTCTCTTGTATGAGTGTCAACCTCACCTAAGTATTAGCATCATGGCATAATAGGCTAGACTAATGTGTCACTCTAACAATAAAAATAAATATGGGCCCCATATACTCCCCAAGGAATATATGGGGGCCATGACGACCACCAATAAAAGGGTTGATATTTTCACTAGAAACAAAGGGGATATAAAAGTGGTTACTAGGGAAAATACCAAGGAAGAAATCATAGACCATATGAAATTTAGTTTTGGTAACTAATCATATTTTATATTTATGGATAACACAATCACTTTGCATGGAATTTTCAACCAAATCATAGAGATATGTCTATTTTTCATATTTTATAGTCATTGGCACATAAATGTATTACCAAATTATGTGCATCATGAGGAATAATAGTGTAGATATTGATTTGATAGATGTTCTTAATTTTATAAGTACTCTATGGAAGGAAGAAATATCATAGAACATTGTAAACATCTTTCATAATCCTTTAGACTATAAACAAAGATAACATAAATTCACTAATAATGTTGTATGGTATGTGAAACATGAAAATTAACGAAATGTTGATTCCCTAATGGATATCAAGTTATTAGGGTATAAAGTTTAATTTTTTATTTTTTTTTGAAGTACATTAAATATGATTCCTGTATTGACTAGAAATCCATTGGCTTAATCTCTATTACAACCTAGTTATGTTGAGTCTCATAGATGATAAAAGGGTAGAAACTATTGGGTGACTAGAAGATGTATATATTAAACTTGTTGATCTACATCTTTGAAGTTAATTCAAATTCATATATATGAATACTAATGAAATACACTATCATTTTTTATCACTAAAAAGTTTGAATATGATGTTTAAATGACCATAAACATAGTGGAAAATTAGTTGGAGGCCAACTAAGGGGATAAGATCATCATCATACTTTTGAATAAATATTATATCAATCCTCATATCATTCCTAAGAATCTAAACTCACCCTATAAATATAAGGACAATGGTTGGCTTAATGATGAGGTAGAGCCTAATCAAATTCACTACAAACACAAAACATCAAAATTTTCCATCCAAAGACAACACCACTTCTTCAGTGACAAAAATCAAAGTAACCTTCATCTAGAATTATGATAATAAACGAACATGTCCATGGTCCCATATAGGGGAGTTTATGTTTTTATATGTGATATCAACAACATAGGAAGGTGTTCTACCTTGGTATTTTGTGTCTTTAATAAGATATGATTTAGATACGCATATGTTAAACTGGGTAAGAGGATACCATAAGGTGATACCAATATGAATGGTTTTCTCTAAACAACAAAATTACCTTAATACTTTAAATCTGATGATCTAGGCTAATTTATTTATATATTGGAATAAATTATTCTAAATATAGATCAAGGAATTATTGCTTTGAATTATAGACTAGAGATCACTATTATTACATGGTGTGTCGTTCATGTGTCAAACTATTTGCATTTGTAAGAAGCTTTTACATTACTATGAACTCAATTTTAAATAATTCCTATCATCATGATTCAATGTTAATTATTATTATAAGGATATTTCCCTTAATTGGATATTCATATACGTGTATATTTATGGTCTTCTTAGGGTTTGTAACCCAAACATTGGGTACATGTATTTATTCATACCCTCACACCTCTTCTAATATCTTATTCTATGTTCCATGAATGCAAGTGGGAAATAAAGACATAGATCCATGTCTAATAGGATTTTACTAAAACCTTTATTTTTATTATGATAATACCATGTTGTATAACATTTATAAAATATAAAGATACTTTTATTTGAAGGGTGAGCAGAAGATATAATAAATTTGCATGCTTTCTCTTCATATGAAAAAGTCACTAGAGACTTGAACGCAACTCTCAAAAATTATGAGTTAGTAAGAAAAAATAATAAAATTTGATAAAACCTTGAAATAGGATCATGGACAATGAAAAAAGCCTATATTTCAATGAGAATGATGAAAACCTAGTTTTGATGGGTTTATTTGAAAACAACCAAGAGGCAGAGGTACCAAAATTCAAATCATAGAGTATTCTCAATATACAGAGTAGCAAAATTTTAAAAATTAAGAATAAAAATGTCAATGGACATTGTAAGACTCTATGCCATGTGAGTCTAATAGGATATAACAATAAAAATTTAATAAATCATTAGCCAACATTTGTAGTCAGTCTACAAAAGGTATACAACTTTGGGTTACTATGAGAAACATCAAGATATTAGAAGCTCTTTAGTTATCATGATATTATGAAGAATCATTTATAAAAAATATAGAGGTCAAGGGTGTATACCCTTCATTGTGAGAGATTCACATATAAATCAAAGAGTGTGCATGGCCTATCAAGAATCTCCCATATATGCTAAATTCTAATATGAAGCTTTAATTTAATGCTAAAATTAATCAGATGTAAGAAGTAGGCATTATTTATGTGGTATAAATGGTAGTCTCTATAATTCTAATGGTAATTGAACCAAAATTTTAAGGAGATATCTATGTCTTTGTTGACTACATGACATTTAATTATGCATGTGCTAATGATCCATTTTGAATTCCTTTCATAAAGAGATTTATTGAGTTAGTTAAAGGAAACAAAGGTTGTTCCTTCACATATGGCTTTAGTGGCTACCTTAAAACACATATAACATCTGAATATCAGGATAAAACCACCTTTGAAATGGAATGGGGATCCTATACATACAAGGTAATAATGTTTTATTTAATGAATTCTCATGATGTTTTCTACAAGGATGTGGTTATTACGTTAAAATATTTCATTCATTTTTATGATATTATATCTTGATGATTGGCATATAATGTATTTATTTAATTACCACCTAACTAAGTTTTAACTCATGTTATAATAATGTTGAGCTCTGTGTATCACTTATAATTATAAAAAGTGTTTATTTTATATGTCATTTGGTGTTATATTGGGACACATAGTATATAATGATGGTATTTTGGTCATTTAGGACAAAATCATAGTGATTATGAGTATTACACCTCATCTAATTTCTATTGAAGTGCGATCTTTTCTGGGACATACAATATTTAATGTAATTTAATCAAAGGACATATACCTATATCTAATCCAATGTAGAGAGTATTTTTCAAAGATGAAAAGTTTAGAAAGAATTTTAAGTGTTAGACATGTTTTGTGGATTTGATGATGAGGTTGGTATCTATAAACATATTACTCTTTAGAAATTAGATTAGTCAATTTCATGTTTATTTATATGATTATGGAACCATAATAGGATCTTTAATGGATTATCTAGGAGATAGAGGTTTGGATTAACCCACTCATTCCACAAGTAATAAATTGTTAGAAATAGACAAGAATTATGATACAAAATATTGGGGGGGGGGGGCTAGCTATGGTGTTTCCACTACAAAAATTCTAGAATTAACTATTATAAAAACTTCATGGTTGCAACATTCATCATCACCTGATCCACATGTGCACTCTTTTGTACAAAAATATGATCATGTGCATTCTCTTGAAAAAAAACCATCTTCAATGTTTCTTCCACATAAGCATTTAAATATTACTATATTTCCTCTACCTCTATCTACAACTATTTATTGTTGTAATCTTCATCATCTTATAGGTCATCACATGCACATTATTACAGATAACCTTCATTCAATGTTTATTTATAATAAATACATAACTTTTCATAAATATCAACATGTTCTTCATGCTCTTTAATTTCAATATGGGCTTCCAATGACCAATCCACAACAATCCCTTATTGCTGTAATTTTCTTCACTCTCTTGTAACCCCATATGGATTTAATTCTATTGTATCTCAAACTCCATATACCTTAGATCTGATACCAATTGATGGATTAAATACTCCATATACCTTGGCTATGATATCAGTTGATATGGCCTCTAACCAGATAATATATTCAATAATCCATCCAATCCTCTCAATCTATCATAACATACATAAAAACATCACAAATTCAGCTCATAAACTCAATATTTTCTCATCAATCTTCTCTCACAAATATAAAAGATTTTAATAGAGCATTACTCTCATTACAATACTTGGCATTCACAAGCCAAAGAAATTTTAAGATGCCTGAAATCTTACCCCCAAATATTAATCTCACAATCCCTCCCCATTACAAACCTAACTTAACTAAAGAAGAGGAACTACATTCATTTATAGATTTTTGTAGGGAATAATGAGAGACCATAAAACATCTATACCCAATGTCCTATATGGATGGATGAGGATGAGAGAATAAAATTAATCTTTAAGAAACCCATGCCATATTATCTACTTAGGGTTATTATGACTAAATACAAGTCTTTGTTGAATGTTGAAAACACCCTTCACATGTGAAACACTATCAATTAATACTAAAATATGAGTCACATGTGTAGGGTCAAAAATAAGTTCATGTTCTTTAGAAAATTTAGACCACCACCATGTGCCTCCATGTGACCACATAAAAATGTGTCCCATGTCACCTATGTAATCAAGAATAGTCTTGTAACACCTCACCAAGATGAATAGTGTCTCCTACATCATTAGTGAATAGTATCCATTAATAGTGATGCATGAATAATGTTTTTATCAATGCATAATTACACTCTATTCAAAATCAAGTTAGCTCTAATCAGTTTTCCTGATTATATACTTACCATTTATTCTATAAAAAAAGAAATCACACCACTCTATTTTTGTGTGATGAAAGATTGTTCAATCTCCTGGATGTTTATACATCAAACATTTGAGGTGAATAATTTGATCATGTGATCAAATAGATGGGTTAAGTTTTAAAACCAATATTTTGGTCATTAAGGGTAATGACCATGCCATCCTCATCCAACATACCAATGCAACCAAATAATATTATTTTTCTTTCTCTACTTTCAACATCTACATATTGCCCCTAAAATTTTCCTCTTCTACCAAAATCTCATCCATATCCCAATATATTCATATGTGGGAATTAACCACCATAATCACTCATGTTATGACACCCAACCCAAACTAACCAGCTCTACCAAAATGCTCTATCATGCATATTATCAACCCATGTGAGATCTATCCCATTAGTGTCCATCTGTGTCTACCAGAATCTCACCAAGATTTCCTCAAAGACTATCTAACCACTTGTTAGATCTCCCAAAACATCATGCATTATCCTTACTTGATGCTCCTCTCTCATGGATTCAACATTCATCATCTCATCATCCACATGTGCACTCTTTTTCACAAAAATATTCTCACGTGCATTCACTTTCCAAAAACCCATTTTCAATGTTTCTTCCATAGAAGCATTTAAATCTTCCTAGAATTACTCTCCTTTTATCTAAAAATATTGATGGTTTCAATCCTCATCATCCTCTTAGTCATCATCTATACGTACTTGCAAACCATCTTCATTCAAAGTTTATTCATAATAAATGCACAACTCTTCTTCAAATTTAGGATTTCCCTCATGATATTTTACTTCAATATGGGATTCTAATGTCTAATAAACAAAAATTACAATGGTTATTTTCTCATCCTCCATAGCTTTAATTTTATCCCCTACATGGTGACAAATCCACCATGAAATATTCTTGTGTATTTTCTTGGACAACTTCTTCACCGAAAGCTTTCATCATGGAATCTTGAAGCATAATGTTGATTCTATATTCATTATCATGCAACCCCACATTCCTAAAATTTTATTCACTCTTTTATAACCCCATATAGATTCAATTTTATTCTACCTCAAACTCCATTTACCTCATCTCTAATACTAGTTGATGGAGTCAACAAACCATATAACTCAACTTTGATACTAGTTGATGTGGCCTATAACCACATAATGGATTCCAAAATCAATCCAATTATGTTAATATCTCATAACATACATAAAAATATCACAAATATAGCTTATAAACTCAATATTTCCTCATTAATCTACTCTCACAAAAATAAAAGCTTTCAACAAAGCATTAATCTTATTACATAACTTGGTATTCACAAGCCAATTAGGATTTAAAGAGGCCTTAAATCTTATCGCTAAATATTATTATCAAAAACTTGTCATATTCCCAGCCTAACCTAACTAAAGTAAAGGAAATACATACATTTATAGATTTTTACAAGGAATAATGAGAGGCCATAAAACATCTACACCCCACATCCCATGTTGATGGATGACTACAAGAGAACAAAAATAATCTCCAACAAAACTACACCACATTATCCATTTGGTCTCATTATGAGTAAAGACAAGTGTTCATTAGAAGTTGGTGCCACCCTTCACATGTGAAACAATACTGATGAATGTGAAAGACAAGTTATATGTGCAAGGTCAAAAAGAGGATCATCTTATTTAGAAAAATTGGACCACCAACATGTGCCTTTATGTGACACCATTTAAATGTGCCGAATGCCACTTATGCATTCATTAATAGTTTTGTCACACCTCACTATGATGAATGGCGTCTACCACATCATCAATGAATACTACAAATGAATACTAATGTATGACTAGTTTTTTTCCCACTATATCAAAAATATTATGCATGGTTGGTCCACTTTAATCAATAATGGGTGATGTATAGGTACTAATTGTGTTAAATCAATGGGTTTCCATGGATGTCATGTATTAATTCACACTGTATTTAGTTCAAAGAAATAAAACATAGTATGGAATTATAATAGGACTTCATGGGTTGGTTAAACCATCACCCATTCCATTTCCATTATTTATTATGATGTTGGATGCATAGGTAAAAATGTTTCACTAATAACTATTCTTATGATATTTTTAGTAACTTTTGTAATATATGCCTCCATGTGCATAGTCTCCATAACAAGGGGAGGTGAAAACACAATAACATTCTCAAATAAAAAATACTATGACTTCATCCCATCTGTCTATAATAAAATTAAAGGATCTAATATGAATAACATCATCTCCATCTAATAAGCATAATTGTAGCATAAACCCATAGAAAACTAAAAATTTTATAGCCTAGATTATGATGGATAATGATTTAAAGGCATTATAATATTACGTGTAAGAGGTCTATAACTCAATATTATAAGACATATGACAATATTTATAAGGAAGAGGAAGATAAAAAATTATTGTTATAATGTAATGTGCACCTACGAATTACAAAATAATTTTGGGATAGATACTAATAACTCTTGAGTATATGATTGTGTACATAGTTATTGAGGAGGATGGATGAAAGCATAATAATAACTTTATCTTTCATTAAATTTCACATGGAGGAGGTTCATCAGAAGTATCATTTCCATAACTTTAGAATGATGTCAAACAAGATGTAAAAGAGCAACCGAAAGTGCCACAAGAAATCACCCAACAATAGATCATGAGAAAACCATAATCACACACAATATCATATAATTTTGCTTCCATTTAATATTACATGGGATAATTTATCATAGAAAAATTGGAGGAAGAGAGTGAATTTGGAGAAGAGTAAGTGATAAAACAACATACTATTATGGAGACATGCTAAACAAAGTTCTAAAAGAAAACTTCAGTCCTTCCTTCACACACAAATACTATGGTGAGTAAAAGTTTGTTGGTTATGTCTTCCCCTTCCCATTCCCCTAAAAATTCACCAATTCCATCCCTCTATCACCCAACTCATTCCCAAAGAGAGTATATCACAATAAAGGAGGAAGCTGCACAAGCCAAAATAACGTAAGATAAGTTACAAATGGAAGCATTTAATAATGCAAGAAAATTAAAAAATTAAAAATAATAAGAAATAATAATGCAAGAAAATTAAAAATTTAAAAATAATAAGAAATAATAATCTAAGTACAATTCCAAATAAGAAGAGGAGAGGAATAAACTAGAGGAAGAGTGAAATAAATACAAGTACTATGTTTTTGAATCAAATTAAGAAAATGAGGAAGAATATGTTGTGCATAAGATGAAATATGAAGAAGGAAGGTCAAGAAGAGGATCGAGCTAATAAATTAAAAAAATAAGAATCTATGAAAACAAATAAGCAAGGTATTTAATGAAGTGAATAAAAATAAGGTCATGGTTGATGCAGTATCCAAAGAATTAAAAAATCAATAAAATGAAATTCTACACATGTAGGAAGAAGATAAATATGTAAGGGATGATGACTAAGATATAGAGCATGTTGTGCAAAAGGTATAGAAATTATTAAACTAGATAAACGTAACTATCGATGTAAATAAATAAAAATAAATGGATAAGGCCTAAAAGCTAGAGTAACCTAAAAAATCTATGGTAAAAGATCCTAAACAATAACTAATTCCATATGCTTTGTATCCCTCTAATACATTGCAAGGAACAAGATCAACAATAAGAGGTACATAATAAGGGTTATCATAGGAAAAAATCACTTAAAAATAAAATGGTTATTGAACATGAAATACCTACCCTTGTAATGAATATCCTTCACACTCCGAGTTGTATAGATTTATCACTATTAAACCTCAAGCACAATTATTGTGACATCTATAGTTTTGTCCACAAGAAGCAAAAAAAGATCAATTGATGTGATTTAACTCATCCTAACAAGTAAAATTGAGTTATGTGTTGATTTTTGTGAATGTATAGTAAAAAATGAAACTAAAATGGTTCAAGATAACATCAAGATTTAAAAGGAAAAAGTAAAGTTGTATGCATAGTTAACCAAGGACCAATAAATCATAAATGACACTTGTCTAGATTTAGGCACACAAGGTTTGGGAAACCAAGTGATTTCCTAGTATAAATCCTTAACTTTATTACACTCTAAACTATCTAAGCATTAGATACATATGAAAAACCTATATAATTTCCAAGTCCAGGGTTAGTAATTGAAGGCCAAACTAGATATAATCTTCATGATATTTAATGAATAAGAATAGTTCCAAGACTCTACTATATATGTATCTAGGTATATTACAGTAGGTATTCTCAATTAGATATAACAACTCTATGATAATTTGAAGGAGGTAATGATTGACTTCTCCAAGTAATTAAATTTCAAGGTAGCCTTGGAAGATCTTATATCCACTCTAGACTAAAAGGATGATTCCCTAAATGGGTCTTTTAGACAAAGATAAATGATATGGAAGGCATTACAACATTATAAAATGACATGCTCATAAACATGTTTACGATAATGTAGATGCAATGCTCTATAGATAGATTGGATAAAATTATGTAACACATAGACCATATGGTGTAAGATAATAGGGCCATCATGTTTATCATAGATGATGAAGATGTTGTATGATAAAATATCATGCAGTTCAAATCCCCTCTACACATATTGATCAACATGGTTTAAGATTACCTAGTGGACATAAATCAATTTAATCACAATCTTTCACATCTAGATATCCCCATTTATGTGATTATTAATGTGCATCATTTCATTCCACTTGAACCACTCATACAATAACTACAAAATAAAAAGGTAACCTAAATAGTCCACTAGTAACCTATAACACATAACTCTATATATAAATCATATTTATCCACGGATTCCTTGATAACATATTCTTCGGTAGTATCATCCTATGATTTAGACCAAATTGTTAAACATTCTCTGTATCCTACTTCAATTTTTAAAATTCACTCTATCACTCCTCCATGTCTTTAGGTACTAAAAATTTCTTTGTTTTGGAATTTTTAAATAATTATGTAGTAGGGGAATCCATAATAATTTTTCATAAGGATAGGATGCACGAAAAAACATTAAGGGAATTATCCTCCCAAAATATTTAAAACATGTAATGGTGCTATACTAGTATGATTCATAGTTGAAAACCCAAAAGGGATGCTATACAGGGAGTAAAAGGTGAAACTGGTAAATAAAATCTAGAGTGATTACTACAAGCAATGTTTTTTTACCTACCCTTTAGCATAGAAAATTCCACTAGTTTGATTAGTAGTCACACTTATTGTGAGTTTATCTTGGAATGAGATAAAGTTTTAAGTCCAGGTAATTTTTGGTAGTGTACTTAAGGTTGTAAAATCATAATCTAAATGCATGAAAAGTGTGTGATGTATACCATTTTGTTGAATGTATATAATTTTATATTTATTTTTAATATTTATTTATATTAAAATAATTTATTATATAAAAATCCTCATTCAAAATAATAAATGAAAGGCTAAAATGCAAATAGGCAGAACATTTATATCTATAAAAATCTATCATGTGTAAACTAAAATGGGTATGAATGATTTTGTTTTAATTTAGATATCAACTCTTGGTTCTTATAATGTATTTACTACTTGTTCCATGCATATTTTTTTTTATGTTTGAATCTGTTTAATCATACAATACCAATGAATGTTTTATACACTTATGTTTGTTCTTCTATGGATAATCATTAAAAATGAGTAAAATGAATGATCTGATTAATTTATACTTTCGTATGAGTTGTGAACATGTATTATTACTCTCAAAGTAATAAAAAATTATCATGATGTAATGGTAATTATATAATGTAATGTTATGGTGTTGAAATAACCTAATCAATGTAGACTATTAGGAATCAAATCCAAAACAATTCCCTAGAGATAGTTTTGATTGAGGATATTAAACTCCTATAAAATGTTTTCAATGATGAATGCTCAATGAAATTAAAATCATATTATTCCATGGATTTTAATTTGAGTGAGCATCAATAGATTTAAATTATTACTCCATAAAACCAATCTTGACTTGCTTATTAATTAATTTTAAGAACTATATTTGTCTAAAAGTCTATAGTCTAATGGAAAAAAATGTCCATAGTATTCAATGTTTACATAGCTCCCAATTCTATTACAAAAGTGTCTATGTGTATGGACATTTTGGGCATCGTAAATTTATACAATAATGATATTTTATTTCAATTGTATTCTCATAGATAATGAAAATAGAGATGGACATGAATAAAAAACTAAATCAAAAACTAATTTATGATGTTTTTCTAGTGATAAAAATCATTGCCACTTAGAACAAAAAATTGGTTCCTTTAATTAGTATAACTAAAGGTTTGGATTTATTAACACAACTAAGAATCTAAATAGATTTATGGTTTCCAATTAGTGGTTAAATCAGAATTACATATTATATTTTAATTTGTTTAAAGTGTAAGGATATAATCACATGCCAATCACCTAATACTTAAAAGAATGTTTCCTTGATAGGAATGCATTTTAGATTTTAAATGGTGTGCCTTATGATCCAAAATTAATGGATATCATGAAATAATGGTATATTTAAAAAGATCCTATAGGTATAAATACAATGTATATTATGTATTTAAAACATAAATTTATCTAAGAAAAACATCAAACATAAAAATAAAAAAGAAAGAGTTTTATGCAAATATTTTCATTGATAAAGCTATCATAGAACTTGAGATTCAAACTCTACAAGATTAGTGCAAGACTATTTATCATGATAGAGACTTTCTTATTTTAGAAGAAGGTGTTGAATGATCAATTGGATTCTATTATTATTAAAGAAGACATTTTATAGAAACAAAAATCTACATAATTCTTGATGAAAGTAGGATATCACAATACAAAATTACACCGTCAGCACATTATCACTACCTGCAAATATAATGATGTTTATAATTGAAATATTAACATAGATGTAATATGATCATATGTTCAATATAATCAATGTAATATATCTCATCATGTTGGAAATAATTATAAAATAGAGATACAAGTGAGAAACATGGACCCATCAGGAAAGGAAGGAACAAATTATATTAAAGATGTGAGATAAAACTAGAGTGATAGATTAATGACACTAGAGGGATAGATCATAAAACCAAAGGTTATGGATAGGTTGAAACTTAGACTAAGGAAAACATTTTGAGAATATAAATTAGATATTTTATTTTTTGATGTTGATGTTTACCTAAAGATAGAAGTTATATAATAATGAAGAGAGATTATTGGAGAGTAGAAAATGTCAATCTCAGTAAAGTGGAAATATCAATTTTAAATGAATATTTTTAGTTAGATAAAAATGATATAGATAACTCTAATATCATATGAAAGATTAGAATAAAAATACAAAACATGAAAGAATCAAGATAATGAGTCAATTTTATTTAGATAGACAAAGACTTTAAAGTCACTTTCCTTACCAAAAATTTATATTATATAAAATTTGATTGTATTAAGGATAGAAATTATGTTATGGAAAATATAGATAGTTTTTAGGAGCAAGGAATATTTTTATTAAAACATGGTCAAGTGTTTTCAATCAACAAATGCAAAACATAAAATCCATCCATGTTTTTATCAATCTCTACACTCTCCATTATGTTTTTTTGGAGAGCAGATGTTCAAAACAAACTAGAGAATCCAATGTTATGGCACTAAACATGGATAAGAAAGCAAAATATAATTTGATCTTAAATAAAATATGAGTAAATACATAATATTTGATTTCAAGTGCATGTTAATTCCATGACCACAAAATATCAATATTCATACAAGCATTGGAAAATTGATTCAACAACTATAATATGATAATATCACTATATGATGCTATGGATGCCAGGAATCAAGTCACCTTTAATATAATTATTAAAATGTTAAATTAAGAGATTCAAATGACACACTTTAGGTATGGGTCAATCATCCCTAACCCTTAGAGATACATAAATAGGAACTAAGGTTGATTCAATGAGGAAGGAGTGAGATCATAAATTTTTTAAAACATAAATTGGTGATTCTTAGGCAACAAGGTGATAAAATGAAAAATAACTACAAGGATGTGCTAGTTGGTTTGGTAATATATGCCTCTCTATAGTGGTTAAACTATGGATTTTTACAAATAATGTGGTAACTTATGTCCAATAACATTCCTTTTTTTAAAATTAGGTTTATCTTAATGAATAAATTAGTTTGGTTGAATAATCATAAATTTCTCAAACTCCTAATTAATATATTTAGATCTTGAGTTTTTAAAATTATATTTGAAATTTTTCATATCTAAAATATTATGATTGTTTAATAATAATAAAGTCAAACGTAAGAATCATAAATTCTAATTTTTATCTTTTTTTATGGCGTTGTTGTTTTGTTGCCTATTTCTTGGCAGTAGTGAAAGCGTGTTGTATTGTTTAGGTGTATTTTAGTTTTATTTTGTGTGATATATATTTTAATGTATTATTAGAAACATATAAGGTTTTAGGTCAATTTCAAAACTCACAAATTAAAAATAATAATAATAAAATAAACATAGGTTCTATCACTAAAGACTTGGGAAACATTCAAAATGAGGCAGTAAATTTATTTAAAATCATTACGACAACTTTTATCATTGAATTAATTAGTGTTAAAATTTAAACTTTTAATTTTACTCCAACATTTATTAATAATAATTATAATGGAGAGCTAATGAAGCAATTTTCATAAGATGATGTGGATAATGCCCTTTGGAGAATGGACAGTGAGAAAGCCAGGGATATCAGCGACTTCCCTTCTATGTTATTTAATGAGTTTTGGGATATATTGAAAAAGGAAATTCTTAGGTTAATTAATGAATCTATATCCTTTAATAATTTTTTAATATATTATAATTTTAGTTTCCTAGACTTGATCCCAAATAATTCCAATGTAGATTCTATGGGCAACTTTAGTCCCATAGCCTTGTGTAATACCATTCATAAAACTATTTCTAAGGCTATGGAAAATAGAATCAAGATCCTCTTTCCACATATAACCTTAACTAAACAAGTTATATTTGTCATTACCATAAGAAAATTATATGTACTAGTGATCATGAATCACATAATAAATATAATGAACCTAATAATGAATAATTTATGGTCGTCAAGATCAATATCAGTAGTATATATGATATTGTTAACTATAATTTTCTATTTAAAATAATGAATATGTTTGTATTCTCTAATTCTAACATGATTGAGTTAAATTGTATGTCTCAACTCCCATGTATTTTGACCTAATTAATGTGGTTCAAATTGGCCTCTTTAATTCATAAAGAGGTCTGAGGCACATTGACTCCTTATCCCATTCCCTATTTTTAATTAAGGTAGTGGATATGGTTAAGTATTTCTATAAGTTAAATTACTTGAAGTTTTGTAGTGGTATCAGTATTACAAAAAATGTTAACCTTTCCCAATGATAGTTTTTAGATGATTCTCTTAAAGAAAATGTACATTGAATAAAGACTGATGAAAAATAACTTAGATTAATAACAAATTAATTAGGGTCAAGTGGTTGACCTCTTAAATTAAAGAATTCTTATCTTGGCACATTTAACTCTATAAAATTTAATAAAGGATATCTTAATTTTTTTACATTGGTACTCTCCCTAATACATATTTGAGATTGCCTATTTCTAGCAGTCACTCAAAAAAATTATAATGGGAAAACATGGTAACTACTTTTAATAATGGAATAACCACTCAGAGAGGTAAATGACTCTATTGGATTGGGGAAATGTTCCTCTTTATGGTTTTCTTTTAAGATCTTATGGGTTATATGATTATGATATTGAAACCTCCTATTGGAGTGAATAATAGACTAACTAGGATCATGACATACTAGAGTTTGATTCAAACTAACAAGATAATAAAAGTAATATTGATAAAATAGAATGATGTATATTTTCCAAAATTTAAAGTGAACAATAGGATAAAAAGTAAAATTTCATGAATAAATAATTTGGATCCAAACTTTTTTGTAGGATTTATTCTGATAAGGACAACATTTAGTGTTTTTTAAGATATATATATATATATATATATATATATATATATATATATATATATAAAGTACCTTTATAATATTTCAAATCCTTCTCGATCTTCACCTCTTGATACAAGTTTCATTGTAAATTTTAGTGGCTGATATAGAAATAAATTTAGGATTTTTTTGGTGAAAATCTAAGTATTTGTTTCAAAAGTCTAGAAAAAGTTAATTTAGTTGAATTATAATTTAGTTGAGAAGGTGAATGGACATGGGAATCATAATGGGGTTTTGAACCTAGACAAGCATTCTATCATTTGGCACCATCACCTAACACTTCCTTCATCCCTTTTTTACTACTGAAAGTTATTATTATGAGTTTATAGGAAGACATATGTTTACATATGATGGTGAATAAGATCATATTGACTTTCAAAATAGTGGTAAACTATTTTTATATGTATGAAATTTATCTTAAATAGTATGTGAGATGACCTATCTAACTAACTTACACTGAGATAATTTAGGCAAATCCATGTTGTTCAACACCCCATAAAATAACCAAATGTTAATTTGTAAAACCAAAATATTCATGAATCAATGAAGAATACCCACTAAAATTTACCTTGATGAGAAAGATGGCTATCATGTTTTCAATTTATTACACAAGTTTATTTATTTAATCACAAAATATCTTTTTTTTTTAAATTTAAAAATTAGAGTTTTTCTAGGTTACATAAATAAAATTGGTTTATTAGTTCCCTTCTATTTACAATCATCCTCTCTAATGGCTTGGTAAATAATTTTTTGATGTTATATGGGGATCCCAAGTTAATTTATATGGTTATTAAACTCAACATGTTTGGGGACCTCAAAGAAGTTGGAAAAATCATGTTATCTTCATCACTTCATTAACTTCTTATATTTTACAGTCTTTCAATATTTTTGGGGGTTACTTCTATCTTAGCATCTGAAAAAAAATGACACAATTAAAGTGGATGAACACATTTATACTAAAAATAATAAATGGAAACAAAAATATAAATATTGTACACTAACACACATACCCCATTTTAAAATATTAAAATAGGGACCGATTATTATAAAACCTTTCTTTAAGGAGTTAGGATCCTAAAAATCTATGAATTGGTTGTCATTCATTTTCCATATATGTTTATTTCCATATAATTTAGAATTACACAAGTTCAAAGTATAAAAATGAAAGATGAAACTATTGTCTTAAGTCATTTCAAACCTTGGGATTTCATGAATTTTATTTCAAAGTTGATGTTCTAATTTCTGAGATAATTCTACTAATGTTTCTACATATTAGTTTCTATATGTTTAATTGCATAAATATAAAAGGCTAGGGATCATTATATTATGAAATTAGGCCTATACTTTTGGATTCCACCAATTTTTGATAAGCATCAATCTTAGATAATTTAGACCTGCAGTAGATGTTTACAAGGTTCTTAAGTCTTCAAAAAATTCCACATTATAAAAAGATTAAGTCTTCTACACTCTTGGGCTCGAAAAACTAACCATGTGTTGTATTATCACTAAAATGAAAACATAGAGAATCTGTATGTTTACTATCAAAATTGAAAGGTTATGCATTCCCATGTGATAATGTTCATAAGACTCTAGGGTTTTGAGGGATCGATGCTTGGCACGTTCTCGTTAAAATGGGCCTAAAAAAGGGTTAAGCAATTATTTGATATGCATTCTAATGGTTCTAAACTTCCATTTTTTTAAGTGCCTAAGATCACTCCATGTGTCTTTGTCACTTCAAACCACAACTATGGGAATATTAATTGTCAAAATATATACCAATATAAAGGTTTAAGTTCTTATGCTCTGAGATTAAGCCACCTAGCTTGATCGTATAAACTGAGAACTATTGGACCTACACAACACAATGAATAAATATAAAGGATCAAGTTAACAAACACTTTATAAGTGGAATTATCCAAGAGAGGCATGGCCAAAATTTTCAAATAAAATATAAAAACTAGTGTAAAGTGGCTAATCAACAAATAATTTATAGTTATCTCAAAAGTCTTGACTGGTCATAAAAAAATAATGAATGACTTCCATTCGAAAAATAAGTAAACCTACCAAATGTGATAGGGACATTTAAATTAACATGAGCATTAAATTTAATGTTCATTATCTAGATTGAAAGTGTATGAATACATTCAATACTTAGGTTTGTGATTGATATATGCAAAATATACACTATAGATTTTTCACTTTGCCATTACTCTTTCAATCAAATGAGTATATTTTTAAACCTTGAAAACACCAAATGATCTCTAATTTTATTTAGTTAGTAAAAAATAAACAAACTAGTAGGGACACAAAAATTATTATAGTGACCAAATGAGAACAATGGCTTCTTATTCATAATAGGGTAAGCCCTCAGTCTCCTCCCCATATTAAGTTTTTGGATTAACAGAGTATAAGATACATTTTTTGAGATGAGTGCCCTAAATTTAATCTTTCCAAATTACTCAACACTCCAAGAAGAGTTAGACTATATCCATCCATACTCTAATGTATATCACCTCAGTATGAAATCTAGGCAATACATGATTATTTCTTACCAATAAAAGAACAAGGACTCTACCAAACAAAACAAAAAACATGAGGTAATGTTCTGTATCAACTTCCTAAAATTTTGGTTTTTTAATGGAACCTTTTTTTGGAATATTTTGAATGTTAGGAAATTCTAGAGTGGCTCTACTTATATTACATGTAGAAAATGTGAGAGATACATTAGGCTTCCTTATCCCAAGACTATTTATAATTACGTCTTAGCCAATGTTGGGCTTAAGAACAACACAATAGATTGAAAACCAAAAGAATGGATTATAAAATGTTAAAGGAGATATCTCAAAGGGGTTATTTCCTCCAATTGCATTACGAAATTCATAGTTGTAATTGTGATATCGATAACCATTTTTAATAGACTATATCATTTCCTAAATGTTGCATATGTTCAGGTTGAATGGGATCCATTGTTAGATATAATCCTAAAATCTAATATATTAGTGTTTCTTGGGGAGATTATAAATGCCCAAATAAAATAATAGGTGGTCCACCCTAATCAAAATCCCATTGACAATAACTTCTATATGATTCCATACTTATTGGATGAATTGATGGAAATATTTTACAAGCCTGGCTAGGATTAACATACTTTAAATGAATACTTGGAAAATAGATTCAGAGAAGACTTTTATTTCATGTTCATTCATATATATATATAAATGAAATTAAAAGGATATTAAATGGGGTTTATCCTCATATATATCAGCTAATGAATGGCACCCCAATGCCCATATTATTATAAAACATGGAAAGGAGTGTAATTAAGATGGAATATTATTGGTTATACACAAATTTAAGTAATATAAAAGTATAAATAACAAGAATAACTCCCTGATTACTACTACATCACGTTCTACACACTATAGCAAAACATGAAATTGTATGTTAGGTCTTCAATAACACTGACGAGGATTTAAGTCAAAGGGATTTAGACTACTATTTCAAGACCCTTTTGAGCATTTTGTAGCGTCAATTCATAATAAAGACACATTTTATTTAATCTAGTAAACACACAAGTCAATATGAATTATATATTGTACCTTTCAAGAAATGGGATCCTAGGAAGAAAGTAAGGGATATCTCAAGTCTATTCAAGATAATAAGAAATTGCATATCTCATATGATCACTAAGGGTATGATCATGATCATATCTTCATAAATTCCTTGGATGATTTATATGTATGGAAAAGGATTATAGATATATCAATGTTTATGATATATTCCCAAGTCTTATAGTAAAACCCTAAGGAAATAAAAAAAGAGGCACAAAATGCATGGAGTAAGAAATGGCCCCCATCTCCACCACAAGAATCTCATCCATAATATCAACCTCACTCCCTATCAATAGAGCCTATATAAGGATAACTAGATGAATATGGTTATCAAGGAGAATCTAGTAATCAGCTTGTAACAAAAATTTTCATAAGTCTTATGGGTCCTCTAGTCCATTTTATAACAATGGTTTCCCATGTTCATGTTTTGGGCACATCTACTGCAAAGGATGGGTTAGAAATTTCTTTAACTAAATGAAAGAAGAGAAGTTATTTGATGACTCCTTTACCTCTCATTACTGTAGTTAATTAATTCTCCTTGAATTATTGTAAATTTCTTTCCCTTCCATTCCAATAGATCCATACTCTATTAAATCTCTTAAGTCTCTTTAGGCAAGCCCTTTTCCTTCCACTTCATCCATTTGATCAACTTTAATCACACTCCCTACCATACATGTCCCTAAAACTACTCTACCATATCATGCACCTTTCACTTCACCCATATATAGCTATCAATGGAAGTATAAGAACTCTCCTGCTCCCTCTCAAGATAAGAAACTAGAAGAGAGAAAATGATGTAGAGGCTAAAATGTAACATGAATAAGAAGAGGAAGTTAGAAAAATAATATCCTTGGATGAATATCCTTTAAATGAGGAAAACCACGAAATGGTCATTTCTTAACATGGTGATTAAGAAATTGAGCTATAAAATTCGATCTTTGAGTGTAGGTGACTATGAAGTGGAAGAAACATTAGCTAGATTCAAACAAGAGCAAAGACAAAAAAAATATAAGGTATAATATTCAATAGTTTATTCAATTCCTAATTTGTATATCTTAGCTTTGATGTTAATCTCAATTATTCCTAGGGTTATATTATCTATTTCTATTAGTACTATTATTGATTGTGATATTATTTTTTGTCCTACACTAATAAAGACTCCCAAGGTAGTCCATTTTGAGAAGTTGGTCACAATTTTTATTTTTAATCCTAAGAATCCCCCAATTACCAATAAAAGGTTAAGCTAAATAAATTTTCTCTTTTCACTCCCATTAGCCATGTCTACAAAAATAATGTCTATGGAAGTAACCCTGGGTCTTACAATATTCTTAGATGAAGTTGCCCTTAAGAGAGAAACATATCTATGGGAGAATGTTGACCATAAACTACCTTAGTTTCCTATTCAAATATATTCATCTTTTCCCACAACATTGATTAAATACAATACAATTACCACTCTAACCACTACATCCTCAAACCCTATTCATGAAGTAAAAATCAGAGAACGTATTATTCCCTAATGGGTGAGAGAGATGCAAAATGTTATGAAGAAACATAAAATTTGATCTTAATTAATCCCCCCAATGTTTCCCATCATTTCAATAAGGAGTGTGGGATTATTCAAAGAGTTAGGAAGAGCAAATGGTAAACCTATAAACAAGGATGAAGTCAATTTTGAAGTAGAGAACTTGTTCTATTTAGCAAAGAATCTAAAGAAAAATCCCAATGATCCTAATCAATATCTTCAGCATTTGAAATATTTTTGGGAATAAAAAGGGATGAAAATTAATTAAATGCATCAATGTAATGAGGATAGCTTAAAAATATGGAAGTAGATGAAAATTCCATAGGCCCCACAGGAAGTTATTGATTATGTTCAAAGTGTAGCCACTAAGTTGTATAGTATTTTATACAACATCAAGGTTTCAAGGGCAGAAAACTAGGCCAATAAAGCAATATATTGTTTCACTTTGGAATAACATGAATATTTTAGAAATAAGATTTTATTTTCTATTTCAATACTCAATTATTAGTATTTTTAACTAGTTTACTCTCATGACCAAAATTGATGATTCTTAGTGTTTGAACTATGTGATTTCAAAAAGGTATGCTTCCTTAAATTGGCACAAAAAAATTAAGTTTTTGGTACTTTTTATTAGTCATGAGAATGATGCAGTATAAATTTTGTGGTACATGAGAGTTATAAGGGTAATTACAAAAATAGGGGAACCTGTCAATACACCCAATTTTGAGAATCTTCCCTAGATGGTTGTATACAAATTCAAATATTTTTTTTTGGATAATGTTTATGAAGCCAACAAAGAAGTATTGTAGTTGTTTAGATTTCATGATGATAGAGTGATAATATCATAATCTCTAGTATTAAAATTCAATGGCTTAGAGGCAAAATAAGAAAGGTTTATGGATAATTCTATTATTATTAATCTTAAAGCCTTAATTCTTAAAATTTGAAATTATAGACAAAGAGTTTTATAAATATTATGAACTATGTGAAGATTTAAAATTAAATGAAACAAATTTTGTTTTTGTTCTTAGCACACAACTCATAATCAGTGCCCCAACTTTGTAAAGATCTCATTCCATGCCTCATTTACAATTGCAATCACTAAATTGACTCATCTATTTCATGGTACCGTGCTAGCACTTTGATTTATAAATAAATATGTATTTGTGTGTTATCAAAAAGGTGTAACATTAGTTCCAAATATATTTATTTTTCATGCACATCATATTTTTATATGGAGAGTGTATTCTAGGCATTATCATTACGCATGCATATTTTTAATGATTTTGAATGTAATGTTATATTTTTAACTTGTAATGCTAGGATAAGATTGAAGAGATGAGGAATTCCCCATCCCAAGGTTTTAAATATATGTAATCTCCTAGTCTCTAAAGGAGGAGAATTTTATTTATTCATATTAATAGGAAATTAAAAAGTATTCTATATTAATTTTTATCTATGTGAAAATATCAATTATTACCTAATTATTTAGATTAATTGAGATTTTCCATCATTATGATATCTTAAGTGCTTTGATTTAATATGAAATATCTATTTTAAATATAAGATTTCATGTTTAGTTATAATTGATTTGAATATATATGGCATGCCTATCATAATTCCTCTTGTAGATGTGAAATACCAATCTAATAATTAGTCAACCTTTGATTTTATATGTTTGATTATATTTTGTTATTCTTCCTTTGAATATTAAATATATTACATTCTTGGTGTCCTATATTAGCTTATAATAAGTATTGGTTTAGATTTCATGTCCTCTAAAAGTTCAAGTGCTATTCTCGAAAGGAATCATCCCTAATTATCCATGGGCTCTCTTTTTTTGCTTTAAATTTCCATCTTTTTGTAGTTCATTTTGAAGTCATACCCACATAAACTAGAATCATCATCCTTCTACACACTCCAAATAGATTTAGGTTTACTCATAACCAATTAATCCATAGTAAAACATATGTATTATTCACCATTATTCCTCCAATAGGTTGATATAAAAATTATTACCCTATAACCCAATCCTTAGAGGGAATCTATTTTAAAATCATATAATTCTAGATGCTAGATTTTAGGAATTTATGGGGTGTATATAAAATCCACATCAACAAAAGCTTCAAATTGTTATTATAAGGAGGGCCATCACCTCCACATGTATACCTTTGAAATATGATTTGAGTTACACTAGATGCATCCAAAAAATGAGCAAGATCAACCAGAGATAAAAACCTATTACAAAAACATTCAAAGATATATAGAATGTTTAGGTCCAATTTATGTGTTTCTAAGAGACCTAGGTCTCAACCATCATCCCTAAGAAGGTACCCTTCTATTCAAATAGTTTTCATGGATAATATTCAAAATCCACCTCCTAAACCTCCATTTTTTGCTAATCCTCCACCTCAATCCCTAGCTTTGGTTGACTACCTTAGCCATAAATGGCGTAGGAGTGAGGACTAATTTGCCTAGAAACCTAAAGAAGTATCTTCCTTATTTATATCCCTCAGGAGGAAGGACTATGAGAGATTATATAAAGGATTTTAAATATACTTTGGGGGTCCTAAAAGTGATTAATGAATATGTGGATTTTAGACCATTTACCTAAACTTTAAGAAAAGTGGGATAAATTCTAAATATTCTATATTGGTAACTTACAACTTAGATGGAATGCCAGAATACCTTATTGGTGAAAGTTGGTGAAGTTACTAGTGCGAGTGTTATATATCAACACTTTTCAAGCATGAGTGAACGTCCCAATGAGCCAATATGAGAATTTAATGCTTAATTTAAAATATGTACATCAGATTGGAATATTTTTACCAACATAATGAAACATTATTCCTCAAAATGTATAAAAAAAAATTATATCTCATGATTGCTATATTTTTACATAGGGATGTTAGTTATTGATAATATACCCCTAGCTTACATTGAAGCAATCAATGGGAACAAGTAATTTTAACTTCAATTGTAATCATTACCTCCCTTTAGTATTTGACAGGACTACCCATCTTTCATCCAAATTAGAACACTAAATATTTTGACACTAAATTAGAACACAATGTGAAATCAATTTCCATTAACCCATGTTACCTAGAATCAACATCATAGTTTCTTGAACAATTCCTCTCACAACCATTAATCTAGATTCAACCTTATGTGCTATGTACTATCACTTCCACATAGAATAATGTTCCCATCTCATCCAAAATAGATATACAAGGCATCTAGAGAATCATGTAGAAATTGAGTAATGAGTTCCTTATCATGAAAAAATGTGTGGGTTATATAGGTGGATAAAACTCCAATAACAATAATTATGGTTTTGGGTTCTAAATATATAACATGACCTTCAACTTTTATAGAGATAATGAATATCATTTGTTTCCATCTCACTAGATTCCAAAGATCAAAATCTTGAATGCAACTCTTCAAAACTAGTGTTGAGTTCATAAAACTACACAACATGAAGAAATAGATTGTATAAAGTTATGTACTACTTTTTAAATATTACAATAGGAGGCATAGAGTCAAGAAAATTATTCCAATCAATAAGAACCATCTTCATCTAATTATTTGAGAAACCCTACTAAATCTACTGTCATTGACGATTATGACTTATATTTTCTAGTATAATATGATAATGAGACTGAGATAACATTAATGAAGTTTTTTATTTTAAATAGTACAAATAGTTTAGGAATAATTAAAACCTTAGAATCAAGTAGTTTATGACTTCTTTATCACCTCCTAATAATAGTGTTACTACTCTACTGGATTTGAATGCCAACAACAATCCTCAAATGTTAAGGAGAGGTAATGTAACTCTACCTACAATGGATAATTTACCTCTTCCTGAGGATAAATTTCAATAACTAATGGTTTAACATTAGGTTATGGGAGGATATCATATTATTTAAGACATTAAGAATATTAAATCCAACATCAATTTTTATGAGCTGTCTCAAATCACTAACCAAAGAGAGATACTACTCAAGGCCTTAACAAGAAGGACTTCTAACAAATTTAAGAGTTATCATGCAAATATGATGATGTATAAAGATAAACCTAAGGTACTAGCATTCCTATTACCTATTCTAATGTTTGAAAATAATGTTCATAACTTCTTGGTAAAATATGAGGAATCAACTAATGTGATGGCTACATCTATCTTCCAAAAGTTAGGTTTAACTCCCGATAACTCAAAAAGAGTTATAATATTGTTCGATAAATATTCAGTCCCATGTGTCATAGAATTAATAAACATTTCCATACAAATAGTATCATATCCACATGCTCAATATACTATTAGCACCCTAGTGATTGACATTCTAGAAGCATATGGTCTTTTACTATGTTGAGACTAGTCAAAGATGTTGAATGAGTACATGGCCATAGATTTCTCCCATATGTGGTTACCATGGAAAGGAGTACCAAATCAGATTAGGGTATATAAGGAGCCTAAAATGAAGTAATTATTTAGTAATTACAATACTAAGAATGAATAGTTTAACTTTATATTAACACATTTAGGTGTGTGTGATTTCACCACCAAAAACAACTACATGAATATGAATTTGAAGGTACTTATTGGCTATGGAGTTTACAATTTGATGGGGCTCATTTGAAACTAGGTTATTAAATGAGTTTGGCCCTAATAGACTTTAAAAAGTACCTAGCTACTAATAGCTTATATTTATCCTGCAATAACAATAAGGTAGAGTATGAAGCCCTGATCTTAGGCTTATAGTTCACAATAAGAAATAATTCCAAATAAATGCTAGTATTCAGTTACACTATACTAGTTTTAAACCATAATATAAATAATTACCAGTGAAAACCTATATACCTTAAGAAATATAAACACTAATATTGGGACTTGATTGAATATTTTTAAGCATTGAACATAGACAATATCCAAAGAGAAAAGATTCAAAATTGATTCAATGGCATCCTCTACTATCAATCAACCATAACTTTAGTAATAAATAAATATAAATTTCTAGTGGAACTAGTCCCATGCCCTTGTATCCTAGATAATGTGGATAACTTTTGATTTTTTTATGATGTTCCACAAATTGTATAGTTCTTAAGCCATTTGGTTTCTTTTGAAGCCCATATAAGAGATGTAGGAAATATCCAACCTCTATAAACTAAAGATATGGGGGAAGATGGTGTTCTATAGGTTAAATAAAACTAAATCCATTATGCATGGCTTTAATGGAATGAGAGATTTACATTGATTCCTATGACTAAAAGAAAAAGTAGATGAAAATAATTGAATCTAACTTCACCAAATAAAACTTAGGGACTGAATAGACTCCCTAGTTGGTGAATTTAAGTCTACAATTTAATAAAATTGAGAATCACATGATGAATAAGTTTATTAAATATTAGAAGGATGTCATTATCTAGACATATTATTACTAAAGATATTTGATGTGAGGGTCATTACTCACACCATCCATATCAATATACAATGAAATCTATTTAGGAAAAGATAGAGACTAGTGAACATAATAATTGAGCCTATTATGGAGAATAAAATATAGAAGCTCCTCAATGCCAAAATTATTTTCCCAATTATGTACTTGACCTAGGTAGATAACCTTGTACTAGTAAAAAAATAATGGAGAGTTTGGGTTGTGTGTTGAATTCAAAAACATAAACAAATCCTCAGAAAAGGATAATTATCCCCTACCTTATTTAGATTAAGTAATTGTTATCACTTTTATTTTCAAATTTTGAGGAGAATTCTTAGCTCTCCTCATCCGAGTGGACTAACTAAGACACCTCTAGGTTGTGGGTAGCCTAAGAATGAGGTGAATCTCTACATAGGGCTAGTTATCTTGATGTACCACTTGTAGATTAATACTACACCTATCCTTTTGAGGGAAAAGGGAGAGAAAAATAAAATTTAACTATCTTAAAGGAGGTGATAAACTGAATTAGTTGATGACTTCTAGCCAATTGCATATTACATATGAGAACAAGGGAATAACTAAACATACACTTCTCTAATTTGAATCTTCTCATATTAGTATTTCATTATGAGGTTATCTTAAATGTTTAGGCTAGGAGGACTACACAAGAGGTCTATAATGAAACTATTAAATAAAATAACTCACTCAACCTTGACACTTCCTAGAACACTTCACATGCCCTGTAAGAAGAAGCTACAAATAGGTGAGAGAATGAGAAAATAATGCTAAGGAAAAAATAGTCATCACTAATCAAGATCCATGATTCAAGTAACACACTATGAATAGTAAAAAAATAGGTAAAAATAGTAATCTTTATTGATCTAATGGTATGTAAATTAGTAGGGATTCACCATACTCAGGTGAAGCATGTTTACAAAGGATAAATGGCTAGTTCTGACAGAACTTAAGATAGAAGTGAAAAAATAGAAGTCCAAAGGTCATAAGAACATTTTTAAATATTGTAAAATGAGTTACTTGTGCATGATAAAGTAATATGAAACTAATCATGCAAATCTAGGAAGCAAAAGTGTCACCGTAGGTCATGAAACTCTCGAAATATGGCAAATAAGTTTTCATTTTACACAAGGAAAATGGCTTCATCATTCACCCTTGTTTAAACATTTCAAAACTATTTAGTGATAGGTCTAATGATTGTTTTGAGAGGGAAGGGTTTCAGACATGCCTCTACATGTATTGTTTGTATTCCTAATCATCAGGATTCCTCCCAAAATGAGTTATCACCATCTACACTGTAAAAATCTCCTCTTTCACACTCCTTATACATTTTCCCTCTAAAATACATCAATTTTACATGAAACTACATGGAATGGAGTGGATGACACTTGAAAATACCCTCCATGTCCTTAGAAACATCAAGCATATCTTAAAATCAACTTACATAAAGATTTTCACCCTTCTCATTAGTATGTTCACTATGGTAGTATTGACTAGCTAAGTTGAGAGATCTTGTTATGGATATGGAACTCTCTATATATACTTTCTCATCCCAAAGGTGTTTGACCTGAAACTTGTCTAATTATCTATACCAAGCATAAACTTTTTGACCACTTTTATGTGTTTAAAGGTAAAATAAGAAGCATAATAATTGTAGATTAAATTTGGAACTTCTATATCATTTAAAGTGTGCAAATGAGTCTAAGGAAGATTAAGAGTCATTCTAGGACCTTATCCCATTTTTCACCTTTCATCATGGGTCGTACAAGTGCACAACTCTTCTTTTTTCAGTTGATTTCTTGATTTACGGTTAGATAACCTACATTTTTTAGATGAACTAACATTCTTGATATGGAATATGGCTTATTAGATGTTTGAAAGGAAAATAGGACACTTATACACCTTTAAAATTGTGCCACCTGAATTTATGACCCATAAATGGCTTCAGAATGACTCAAAATGACATATTAACTAATTAGACCAATATCAAGGCTAATATGGTATTATATCATATCAAAAAAATTAAAATACACCCTATGACATAATGTTAGATGAATAAAACATCTAAGGTTAAAGTTTTTACCTATAGGTGTCCCAATTTGACCTATAGGCACAAATTTAGTTAATAAATTGTTGGCTTATAAGGGTAGCATGTATGTTATGCTAACTATACTAGTAGCCTTATGAGTCCATTGGGATTAAGGAGTCATCTATAATTTGAAATACAATAATTGGACTTTTACCATTGACAACAAGCTTTGATCAAGACATGACCAATTGACTACCTCAAGTACATAAAATGAAGCACACACACAAAGTAAAACAAACTAACTAATCACTCACACACACACACACACACACACACACACACACACACACACACACACACACACACACACACACACACACACACACACACACACACACACACGTGCTCAAATCACATAGGCAAGTCAAAAAAAAAAAAACCATTATTTACAACTAATAATTAATCATACCTCCCTTTCCAAGATCAAAAGGAATGTTTCTTGCATCTCCTTCTTCATGAGATTAATCATAGTGTTAAGCATGTTGCTCTTTGTATAGGATATTTGATAGATGGGACCTATTTTCATACTTTCTATGCTATCAATCAGACCATTTTCATATAGGTCTCCAATTTAAATGGATTCCTCTTGAATTTATGCACATACTTCATATTAATACCCAATATTCATCACATGATCAACTAGCATATGCTTTGGAGGCATAATTTTGAGAGGATTAATTTCTTGTTCCTTATAATATTGAGGCCAATAAAATCTTGTTCCATCCTTAAAGAGTTGGTGTTTCTCCCAACTAGTCAAGAGGATGATAGCCCATCCTGATGATTTCAAGCATATCATCATGGGATACATATGTTTCTTGAAAGGATAGATTTGAAATGTTAATTTTTATTTGCATACTTACTTGAGTGTCAAGACTACCTTCTCCACTTCTGATTAGATAATAACCCCTTTGAAGAGGAGAATAACCTACTCCAATGATAGCAAAAAATTCATCCCAAGGCTGATTAGAGTATTTTTCTTTCTCATCTATGACATTTTGGAAAATGTCATCTTTCTTACAATCACTTGCAATTAGATCTAAGGAAGTTGTAGACCCAGAGAGACTCAAACTCATTATAAATTCTTGAAAACTATTTCTAAAAGTCCTCATCTTCTCTTTGATTAGAATCATGAAGGGGAATAACAAGATAAACTCTTTCATCCTCTTATTTATAATTCAAAATGACTTCATCCAAGATTTCTTTTTTAACGCATTCTTCATTATCAACACAAAAAGAAGTCTCAACACAGGGACTCACCTCTTCTTCAACATTTATGACCTCTTGAGGGATCTCAATTTGTATGAAAATTTTGATAACCTGAATTTATTTCTCAAGGGATGAAATAACTTCAATTTCCTTCTCATTCTTAGTGATGCCAAGACTAGGCATCTTGTAATCAGGTGACATAGCCCAATGAGGCTGCCAAGGAGCCATATTTTATTCAATAAAAAGTCATGAATTATTCTCAACCAAATACTCCTCTTTAGGTTCTCACACCACATGTTCATCAAGGCAAAGGGTGATAAGGTGAGGACAAGAGGAACTAGTTGGTGGAGGGGGAACATATAACTAAAAATAATATTGAGAATGAATTTTAGGGGATCATTTTGGAAAAACTAGAGGAAGATGAGGCATACCTTGGACTAAAATATATTGGATTTCTTATTTTTATTTGGAAATATCTTGATTTTATATATTTATTTAGCTTGATAAATTTTTTGAGGAAGGTTAGTTGGGGTGTGTTTGAGAGTAGGGTCTTTTTTTAATCTCTAAACCTTCCAACACACCTTGACTCAATAATTTCACTATCAAGTCTAAATCCTAAACTTTATTAGCTAGGTTATCTTGGAAAAGTATCTCTGGAAGTTTTTGATCATATTCATGAGGATTAGGAGTACAATAGGGATGATACAACTCATGGAAAGGTTGATAAGAATCATACAAAGGTTGATGGGGAATGGAATAAGCTTTATATACCTCACCAACTTGTGTAAACCAATACTCAACACAAAAATTAGCCATAAAAATTCATTGGGAAGTAATACCATAAATAAAAAATTAGCAACAATCTTTAAAGGAAAACTTGGGTTGCTTGACCAGCTGATATAACTTTAGAGTCGTCATTAATGCTTGGATAGATGCCTTTAAGGGTTGATGTGTTGAAAAACAACACCAAAAATATTTCAAATTCTTGGATTAAGAGTATAATTTAGCATGATAAAAACTATTTTCACTCTATTTTTCACCCTTTGATGATATGTCTCAGCTCTCCTCATCCAAGTGGTACAATTGAAATACCTCTAGGTTATAGGTAGCCTAAGAATGAGGTGAATCTCTAAATAGGGATAACTACCTTGATGTACCACTTATATATCACTAATAAAATTATTATTTTGAGGTAAAAGGGAGAGAAAACTAAAAATAAACTATCTAAAAAGAGGTGATACACCAATTTAGTTTATGACTTCCAACCAACTGCATGTTACACATGAGAATAAGGGAATAACTAATCATACACTTCTCTAATTTGAATCTTATAACATCAGTATTTCATTATAAGGTTATGGTAAATGAGTTATCTAGGATAAATATAAAATATGGTTAGAATGACACTATTTAATAGACTAACTCACTCAACCTTGACATTTTTTAGAATATTTCACGTGACCTACAAGAAGCTAAAAAAAGGTAAGAGAATGAGACAATAGTGCTAAGAAAACCATAGTCATCACTAAGAAATATCCATAATTCAAGTAATACACTATTAAAAGTAATATAAGAGGTAAAAATAATAGTATTTATTGATTTAATGGTATGAAAATGATTATGGCTTTACCATATTCAAATGGAACATCTTTATAAAGGGCAAAATGAGTAGCTCTTATAAAACTTGAAAGAGAACTAAGAAAAGAAAACTCAAAATGTCATAAGGACACTTGTAAATGTGAAAAAAATAGTTAATCATGAATTATAAAGGAATTTGGAACTTCTCATGCAATTTTAAGTAGCACAAGATTCATGCTAAGTCATGAAACTCTTGAAATGTGGTGTATAAGTTCTCATGTTGCATAAGGAAACTTCCTTCATCATTCACCCCTATTTAAACATTACAAAACTTATTAAGGATAGGGATGATGATTTTAATGAGAGGAAATGGTATCAAAAACTCCTCTCTATGCATTGGTTGTAGTCTTAATCATCAAGATTCCTCCTAAAATGAGTTATCGCCATCTAATATCAAAGAAAACTCCTCTTTCACATACCTTGTACACTTGGACTCCAAAAGGAATCATTTTTTAATGTAAATACATGTGATGTAGTGGATTAAACTTGGAGAGACCCTCAATTTCCTTAGAAACATTAGGCACATATTATAATCAACATGCCTTAAGCTTTTCAGCCTTCTCACTATTATGTTCACTATGCCAATTTTGACTAGCCAAGATGATAGTTGTTATTCAGGAACTTAGGAGATTTATTGAGGTATTAAATTGACATGGGGATTTATTTTATGTCCTATTCTTATATTTTATGTGATTTTAATCTCTTGAAACCTCTTATAACCTATACAATGCATAAAATAATCAAGAAAACCCTATTTTTTACTCCATTCATACAATTTTGTATAACTAATCTTAATGTTAGGGATCCTAACTAATTTTATATAAACACAATAATTTTCATGGTCAAAATATGCAAGTTAAGTAGCTTTCCATCTCCATTTTCTTCATCAGGTCTATAACTAGAGTTTAAAAGGGTTTAGGCCAGTTTTACCCTCTTAGCCATTGTTCATAGAGATTTCACATTAAAATTTCAAATAAATTCCACAAAATAGTTTCTAAAGACCCTATCTAACTCATTTTATCCTTGTGAGTCTCCATTCAAGGTGTCAACGTAGATATGAGCATTCAAACCTCTCATATCCCGCTTATTTCTCTACTTTGCATAGGTCTAATTTTTTTTTTAAAGCCCAAAAGTGGATTCTTATGGCTTCCCATGTAATATATACGGTTGAAACATTACTAAATTAACCTTAGAAACATGTTTCAATCCATTTTAATTCTCACATGAGTTTAGAAATAAATTTTACCCTCCATTTACTTTTGGTCTATAACCTTGTATAATAGGCCTGACTATAACCATTATGTTCTAGGCCATCCAATTGGGATTATTTTCATTCCACAAGCTTTAAAACCTCTATAATGACCCCAAAAAAAAATTTTAACAATTTATAATTCCCACCTAAGGTTATAAGTGAAAATTCCTTCTCATTTGGGCTTTAGGCCTAACCATGCCTAATGAGCTTGACTACAACCTTAAGGGTCTGGGATACCCTATTGGGTTTCCTCCATATATACATGATTTATCATGTTGTCCTAGGTTTAATGAAACTTTAAAATACTCATTCAAATGTCCCAATAGATTGTAACTTATCTAACCATTTCCATTCTCAAAATGACAAGGTTTTCAATCAAAGGGAAGTACCATATGTTTTGTCTCAAACAGAGGGTAGCTCCATTTGATTAAAAACCTTGTAGTTTTGAGAATGGACATATTCACGTGAGTTAGGAGCTTCTAAGACCTTGAAAGGAGGTTTTTAAATTTTAATTATACCTATAAAAACATGAAAATCTTGAATATAATGAGGAATCCCAATAGGGCATCCCAAATTCTTAAGATTGTAGTCAATATCATTAGGCATGTTTAGGCTTAAAGCCAAAATGAGAAGGAATTTTCACTCATAAAATTAGGTTGGAATTTAAACTCATTAGAACTTGTTTTTGGGGTCATTAAAAGGGTTTTCAAGATTTTAGAATTAAAATAATCCCAAGTAGATGGCCTAGAAAACAAGGGTTACAGTCGGGTTTATTAGGTAAGATTTTAGACTAAAGCCAAATGGAGGGTTAGATTTATTTATATCCTCAACTGATCACCATAGTGGATTAAACCATGTTCCTAGGGTGATTTTAGGTGTTATTCAAGTATATATCTTACAAGGGAAGCCATGAGAATCCATTTTTGGGCTTTAAGACAACTCAAACCTATGTAAAGTAGAGAAACAAGCTCAATAAGAGAGGTTTGATTGCTCATATGTACTTTAACACCTTTTATGGAGACTCACCAAGATATAATGAGTTATATGGGGACATGATCAACTATTTTTTGGCATTGAATTTAAATTTTAATGTGAAACCTCTATGAACAATGTCAAAGAGGGTAAAACAGGCCTAAACCCTCTTAATCCCTAGTTATAGACCCAATGAAGGAAATATAGATGTAAATATAATATAATGACCTAGTTTTACCATGAAAGTAAATATAGGATTTATAATACTCATTTGAGTTCCCTTTCATCATTATTAGTTATATAGAATTATATGGATGGAGTACAAAATAGGGTTTTCTTGACTATTTTATGCATTATGTAGGTTATAGGAGGTTTTAAGAGATAAAAATAACATGGAATGGAATATTAGGACTTAAGATAACTTAAAGTGTCAATTAAATACCTCAAAACAAATCCTCAGTGCCTCATTAAGATCCCTCATCTTAGCCAATCAAAACTGGCATAGTGAACATGATAGAAAGAAGGGTGATAAGCTTTAGGTAAGTTGATTTTAAGATGTGCTTGATGCATCTAAGGCCATGAAGGGTACTAAAAATTTTATTCTTGTACATTCCACATATTTTCATGTAAACTTTATTAATTTTGGAGGTTAAGTATATAATGTGTGTGAAATATGAGTTTTATTTGACTATGGATGGTGATAACTTTCTTTGGAAGGAATCCTGATGATTAGGACTACAACCAATGCATGGAGAGGCATGTATGAAACCTTTAATTATAATTCAAATCATTATATATATCATTAATTAGTTTTTAGATGTTAAAATAAGGATGAATGATGAAGGTGTTTTCCTTGTGTATAATGAGAACTTCTACACCACATTTGAATAGTTTTATGACTTGGGTGACACTTATGCTTCTTGAATTTGCATGCTAAATTTCACATTCCTTTCTAATTCACAAATAACTAATTTTATCATATTTACATGAATTATTGTGACCTTTATACTTATGTTTTCTCACTTCTCTCTCAATTTCTATAAGAACTATCCATTTTGGCCTTTGTAAAGATGCTTCACCTGAGTATGGTAAAGTCTTACTCATTTAGATACCATTATATCAATAAAGAATACTATTTGTGTTACTTAAACTATGGATATTTTTTAGTGATGACTATGATATTTTTAGCATTGTTGTCTCATTCTCCCACCTATTTATAGCTTCTTCTTGAAGGTCATGTGAAGTGTTCTAGGAAGTGTCAAGGTTGAGTGAGTTAGTCTATTCAATATTGTCATTATATAAAATTGTCTAATCCTCATAGCATAAAAATCTACCATAATCTCAAAATAAAAAAGTGATGTGAGAAGATTCAAATTAGAGAAGTGTATGTTTAGTTATTCCCTTATTCTCATGTGTAACATACAACTGGTTGGAAGTCATCAACAAATTTGATTTATCTCCCCCTTTAATATAGTTTAATTTTAGTGTCTCTCCTTTTCCCTCACAAGCATAGGTGTAGTAGTGATATACAAGTGGTACACTAAGGGAGTTAGCCCTATCTATAAATTCACCTTATTCCTAGGCTAACCATAAACTAGAGGAGTTTTAATTATGTCACTTGGATGAGGAGAGATGAGACATCTCCTCAAAGGGTGAAAAGTCAAGTGACAATAGTAATATAGATGGTGATTGGTTTAAAGATGATGTATTTCTTGGATGGATTATCAGGATATAACTAGGCTTTGGTTGAAGTAGAAAATAAGATGAAGACTTCTTTCTTGACCAAATGGGGAACCTTTGCATATAAAAGGATGTTATTCAGCCTAATTAATATAGGGGATACTTTTTAGAGAGTAATGAATTTCACCTTTTAAGGACTTGTGGGAAATATATAATCACCTACATGGATGACTTTACATTATTTTCCAAGAACAAATCTTACTATGTAGACCATCTATAGAAATTCCTTGACATATGCAAGAGGTATAGAGTTTCTTTGAACCCAAGAAAATGTATTTTTAGAGTTCTAAAGGAAAATTAAGGGGTCATATTATCACTAAATATGGGATCTGCATTGACCCATATCATTCCCATTCCATCTCTAATCTACCTCTACTCAATATAAAGAAATAACTAAATTATTTCTTTGGAAAGATCAACTTCGTGAAAAGGTTTATTTCTGGTTTGGTAGAAATTGTCAAACCATTAAGTGCCATGATAAAATAGGATGAAAATATTGAGTGGACAATAGAGGCAAATAAATCCTTCTAGGGCATCAAAATGACAATTTCTAAAGCATTGATACTGATCAGTCTAGATTTTAATTAATATTTATATCTATATTCATTTACCTCAAAACATACTATTAATGTGGTGCTGATGAAAATGGTGGAAGATAATAAACATCCCATTGCTTTTATGAGAAACAATATTTGGTATGTGGAACTTAAGAATTCTATAATTGATAATTAGATATATGCCTTAACAAAGTGATAAAAAATGTAGACATTATATTAATTTAAACAAGACATATAACATTGTCCCTAACCTGACTATCAAAATCATGCTCAGCTAGGATGTGCTGGAGAAAGAAGAGGAAAGTGGATGGCCAAACATTGGGAGTTTGACCTTTAAATCAAACCATATAAAATGGTAGGAGACTAGGACCTCATCAAATAGATTAATCCAATTTATCCATGAATCCACATCAAATAAATAATTTAGGCCTAGGTAATGGATAGGGAATGGTACTCACATATCATCCAACACCTAATTATAAGGATATTATCTCTAGAAGTAAATTGAGATAAAAACAATCCCTTAGGCTCATATTAGCTAATTATATAATCAAGAAAGAGGTCCTTTACAATAATAACTATGTATGCATCTACCTGAGGTATGTTTTAGAAGAGGAAGTTGAGGATATCTTGGATAACCTACATTATAAGATGGTTAACAAGCATACCTCTAGTAATACTGTAGCTCATAAAATTATGAGTATGGTTATTATTTATATACAATTTTTAAGGACATGCATAATTATGTTAGAGTCTACCATGGGATCTAGGTATTTACTAAGAGATTGTTGAATGATTATATACCATTATAGCTAGTAGTATAAGGATGCCTTTTCACTTAATGGGGTATATAATTTATTAGGTTATTAAATCTAAACTCTTTAGTAGGACATAAGTTTTTCCTTACATATATTGATTATTATACTAGGTGAAAATATGTTATTATTACTTAGAATTCCATATCCATATATATCCTCAATTTATTGGAAGTAAATATTATCATCACATTTTGCACACACATTTCATTAGTCTGTGACAATGGTCAAACATTCCAATCTACTTAATTTATGAAATGGGCACACAATACTTAGATCAATTTCAAGTTCTCTTAAAAAATTACCCATAAAGAAATTTAGTATAGGATTCGACAAATAAGAACTTTATGGATGCCATAAAAATGTTTTGCACAGAATAAACCAAGAGAATGGATTCTATCAATGAAATATGCACTATGTGGAAATAAAACCAGGAACAAGCAACCTATAAAGGCTTTACCTTTTTTGTTGGTATATGGATGACAACTTGTGTTCCCCATTACTGTCAATCTACCAATGTATCAATTCATGATAGAATATATCGATGAATATGAGAGAATAAAATCTATACTACTTGATATAGTCTAGTTGGAAGACATAAAAAATCACATGACAAGAAAGGGAAACACGATAAGTTCACTATCTTGTGGATTAAACCATATCAAGTATCTAAAATCCTTAAAAAAAGTGTCTTTTAGTTGAAAAACATCAAAGGTAAGGTCCTCACCTTTCCAATCATTAGATAATTTTTAAAGCATTACTTCATTGGTGCTCCAATTGGAGATGCATTTAAGTGAAATGCGAGTGGATCTCTAGAGTTGAAGTAGAGTATATTTAATACATTGTAGATTAGATTTACTACTTTCTAGATTAAATTTAATGCTTTCTACACTTGCTTTCCTTGAGGTTAGTTTTGTTTCTTTTTTTATATTAGTTTCCTACTTTACATATTAATAATCTAAGTCAAATAACTATCTCAAACAATTTGCTGAATTGAGAACAAAAGGATGTGAGAAAAGAATGAGTATGAAACCTAAAGGGAACGCAATTGGTGATAATGAAAATTTATTATAATAGTGCTATTATTTATTGAGTTTAGGTATGTATCATGACTAAACTTTATTTTGTTTATGTTGAATAGGTTTACTAAGATATTATCACTTCTTCTGATACATTCATGAGAATTTTATAAAAGTTTTCCATTTCCAAAGATGTATTGCAATATCACATGATAAAACTTTGGCAAGATATGATAAACATAGGACTAGATATACACTGATGGTGAAATATCTACCAATAATTTTTCTTATTTATACACCCAACCAAAGGTGAATCCTAACATTTATCTATCTATGTTAAAAAAAAGAGTCATGCAAATTGATAGAGGATAGGTGATTCAAGTAATCTCTACTAGGGAAATGAACTCATATATGGTAGTAGATAAAGGATTTGATTAGAATTAGAGGTATCTTTATCAGCATTATAGATGGCTAGCTAGAAGCAAAGCAATACCTAGGTTTCTTTTTTTCCATTGGTTGAAAAGTAAAAAGTCAAAATGAAACATATACTATTTATCTGGGTATTTTCTAAGATATTCATAGACAAGAGAAAATTATTTCTCTAGATCACACACTAATCCAAGGAATAATAAGGTTAGTATGTTGCATCAATAACTAAGACTTTTTATAGAATTTAAATTTCCTTATTCCATCTTTGTTGAAACTAAATTTTTGTAATAATATATTTATAAAATTATGGATTTCAAAATACTAAGAAATATTTTCCCTTATGAGTTGTCATATTTTGTACCCTAACACACACATTCCATTTCAAAATTTTAAAATAAGGACCCATTATTGTAAAACCTTTCTTTAGGGAGCTATGAGACTAAAAATCTATGATTTGGTTGTCATTTATTTACCATGTATGGTTATTTACATATAATTTAGCATTACACGAGTTAAAATTATATAAATTTAATAGTAAAATAGTATCTTAAGTCATCTAAAACATTGGGTTTTCATGAATCTTTTTTCAAAGTTGATTTTATGATTGATGAGCTAACTATATAAATCTTTCTACATCCTAGTTGGTATATTTTTAACTATAGAACTATAAAAGGCCAATGATTATTAATATTTACAATCAAGCCCATAGTTATAGATTATAAGGGGTTTTGACATGAGTCACACTTGCATCACTCACAAAAATGGATGTTTACAAGGTTTTTATGTTTTTAAAATATTCTTTATTATTAAATGTTTAAATCTTCCATTCTCCCAAGATCTACGAACTCGATACATGACATTGTCTCACTAAAATGGAAATACATAGACTTCATTTGATTATTGGAAAAAGTTAAAGTTTATGCTTTCCCATGTTATAATGTTTGTAATCCTTTGAGGTTTCAACTTATTTGTCTACACTTTGCACATTTTCCTTAAAATAGTGATAGGAAAGTGTTAAGCGATTATTTTCTCTACACTCTAATGGTTCTGATCTTTAGTTTTTCTTAAGTGCTTAAGATCACTCTACATTTATTAATCACATTAACCCATGGCCATGTGAATATTAATGGTTGAAATGTATACCAATCTAATTCTCTAAGCTCATGTCCTTTGAAATCAAGCCATGTGCCTTTATCACATAAACTCACAAGATTGGAACCTACACAACACAAAAAAGAAATTGAAATGGCCATGCTAATGAAAACTTGGCAAGTTACATTATCTGAAGGAGGCAAGGAAGGCCAAAATATGAAAAGAAAATATCAATAACATGGTAAAGATGCCAATAAATGAATAATTGATAATTGTCTCAAAATTTATGAATGGACACAAAAAATAATGAATGATTACCATTTAGAAAGTAAGTACACCTACTAAAGCTTATGGGTGCATTCAAATTACAAATGGCATTCAATCAAAATTTCCTTATCTATATTGAAGGCACAAAATTATATTCAAAATTTTTTTGTGTCTATTTTTTTTTGGGTGAGTTGATTTTACATGGGTTTTACTTTGCCTTAGTGTCTTCTTCTTACATTTTTTTTCCACTAGTTGTTCAGTATTATACTATTGCTTTTCAACTTTGATAATCGCTATGTTATTCTTATT
>JARHVA010006804.1:197500-212500 GCA_037957365.1 Torreya grandis | reverse complement strand
AACTATGTAATTATATACATGTGTGATGTGAATTTAGGGCTAGGGTGTCGTTATCCTATATAGAGTCACGATAAGTGACATAATCAGGTAGCCACATTTGGTACCTACAACCTTCTTGAGGCATTTAATTTTTGAACTATTTCAAATGCATTTAATTGTATTACATTTGAAAATGTCTCTAAAGATTTCTCTTTTCTAATGCAAATAATTTGATAAATAATTTAAAAAGGAAGTTTAGGATAATGATATTTATATCTATAAATGGAATATTATTCATACTATTCTAATTGATACTTCTAGTTATCTATATATCATCCTTGAATTATTAGTCATCTATTTATTTAAATTTAAGTGTAGACTATTTTATAACAAGTGTGGGCACTCAAGTTTAGATTAAAGTATTAAATGGTCATGTTAGGAAGAATGAGGTAGGATATCTAGATTAGATATTATGTGTGTATGATATGAACACTGATACGATGTAAGATGAATATTATAAATATAATTATATTCTTAAGGAGATCCATTAAGAATTTTTATCCTTAGTCTACTATGAGTGTTTTCCTTAACACATTTATAGACTTCACTACACTTACATGAGATAGTTGTATTTTAATTTCATAACTTATATCCGAGTTATAGTAAAATTTGGTAGTTTACAAAAAATAGGTTGTCGCGCAGCACAATTTAGTTAACACTAAAATAATTCCTATTATATCATATGGTTTGGGATAATACCATTTTTACTATATTTCATTACTATTGTATTGGTTTGGCCAATACCATTGAATTTTAATATAGGTTAATTTTAGGGTTTTTATTATTATTTATGGGGTTTTAAAATACCATTATAAAAAATAAACACATCTAATATAATCTTATCACACATATAAATCCACCCTTACTAATAAAAATAGTAATTAGGGTATATGATATTATAATTATCATATCATAGTTTGCATAATGTTTTGTATAGTCATTTGGAGAGAAGTTGAAACAAAAAATTATGCCAAGTACTTGAAGTCCCAAAAAATTGATACATAGGCATTATTTTTTAAACCTTGATCTTCCCCTATAACATCTATAACAATTTTTTTCTTGATCCAAGAAGGATATTGATGTGTTAATTAGTCAAGAAAACTAAGTATACTAATGTATATAATCTTTATATATTTTCTTTGATGTGTGTGTGTGCGTGCACATGCACATGCATATGTGTTTTACTATATTAAAATCTCATTGTCTTATTTTTTTAATCTTATTTAGGGTTGATTTAACCAATAAAATAAATAAACTGTGTATGATTAAAATTATCTATGTACTATAATGAATAATTAATGAATGTGAAAGGAATAATATGATACCATAAAAGAAATTTCTTAATATGGAAATTAATAAGACCAATATTATATGTATCATATGATTATATTGTGTATGTATGAAACTAAATGTATAAATTAGGAAATGAAGGAGGTCGATTGTGAGTCACACATAGCAATAATTAGAGTTATTGACATGCATGGAAAGTGAAATCCACCACTGGCTAGTAATGATGAAGGTCAAGGACCAAACTTGATGGTTTTATCTATGTGAAATATGCTCTTATGTTTTAGTAGAAACCAATGAAAATATTTTTTTCTATTTCCATGTGAAATCAAAAATTCTAGTTGTGCATGCCATAGCCATAATCGTGTATCCTTGTCTTGAAATCATAGGTAAATTTCCAACACTAGGTTGAGGCCTATAAAATAAAAATAAAGGTGTGTTAAAATGACCCAAAACACTACCCATTAAATATTTGAGTTTTGTGTAAATGTACAACTATCTAAAAAGGAAAGTGAAACTACACATGGTTATCCCCATCAGGTGTGCTTGTAATAGTATTTGTTTAATGTATACAAGTTATGATATATATTTTTACAATTAGAAAATGATAAATTTATCTTGAATTTTTGGTGATCTAAACTTGGATATGTCCTATTATTTGTAACATATTGGTAAATTTTAATGATTAAGTATTGGCAAAAGTGTTATTATTGATATCAAATATAATGACAAAGTGGTGATTGATGAAGGATGATATCTTGAAGTGACAAGAAGGCCTTGTGTACTTTATAAGTGCTCCATGTGGTGTTAGTTGTCTTGATTGATGGAGAATGATATGACAGGCTTATAATGTATTCATAGGTGTAGTGAAATTCTTTGTAAACTACAAGAGTGCTCTTATAGAGACAAGATGGAGATAACATAAAATAATATGAGTTTTATATTGATCATGGTAATTTTGGTGCATTTGTATTTATTATAGAGTTAGTTCATGACTCACAAGAGTGAGATAAAATAGTAAGGCCTCATTAAGGGCTTCTATCTAGGCTTAGCCTTATAACCCTAGGTAGCCTAATGAAGTAGTTTGAGCAGGATTGATGACTTGTGAGCTAATGTGAGTTTTTTTCATGATATAACAATTTGTATCTAGTGTATCTATGTATTTATAGGTTAAGGAATGAATACAAATCTGTATGAATAGTGTCATAGTGATTTGAAGGGTATGCAAGCCTAGGTAGTCCCTACTAAATGAGATATGTTGATTAGTTCTAAATAAAACAAGCAAAAAGTGAGTTTTCACAGAGATATAGTATGTTTTCTTAGAGATGTATATCAATATTGAAGTCATAATTTTCCATAAAAATGCATAAGAGTGGTTTTAAAGTTTCTTGAGTGCTTTTAATGAAAAGACAAGACCTTGAGAATGAAGTTGATATGCTCATTGAAACATGTAGATTTTTTATGGTAACTTGACCCATTTGGAGTGGTTGAGGAGGGGTCATAAAAATCTTACAAAAGCATTTTATAGATAAACTAAGCCCTCAGATTTATGAATAAACATGAATAAGGTAAGGAAGTTTTTATTCTTGTAAAACCTCATAGTGGAGACACAGGAAATATATTAATGGTTTTAGCATAGAATGGATTTTTTGATCAAATTTTATGATTATATGTTGTATAATACTCCTTGAGTTACCTCAAGATGGTACTGGTTTATCAGGGCAGTGAGTAGAAGGTATTAAAAGTGCTTACTTTTAGAGAGTTTGTTGCTATAAGTAGGATTGACTGACTTAACCTATGAAATTTGATGGAGGTTTAATGCCAGTAAATTTTATTGATGTCCATGAATTTATTTTGGATATAGATATTCTCTATTTAAATCATTTTTGTTAATCATAATATTCTATCTCTAGATTATAGATAGTGAAAATAGTGAGAAATAACTAGGAAGAGTGAAAAAGTGATTAGGGATGATACAAATAGATAGGGTTCCTTATCTAATACCTATGCCTCATGTTTAATTAAGTGTTAGTGTTGATAGTTCCCATACTTAAGAAATAAATTTATCTCAAATTGACTTGTCTTAATAAGATGAATTGTGAAGGTGTGTGTTCCATAAGTTGATCCATATGTTTCATATTTGATATTATAGATATATGTATTATTATTTTTATATGTGATAAGTGTGTTAAATTAACTTTTAGATAAATTTTTATGTCAAGTAAGTTATCCCATAGTTGTTATGAGTAATGTTAATCATGACTGTGTTTTTGAGCCAAGTTGACAATTCTAGGTGTGATAAGGTAAGTGATGTGTTTAAATCTATGCAAAGAGGTGATGAATGAAGGGGATATTTTATTATGTTTTGATATATGAATGAAATTTAAAATAAATTTTAAATGTGTGTGTGTGTGTGTGTGTGTGTGTGTGTGTGTGTGTGTGTGTGTGTGTGTGTGTGTGTGTGTGTGTGTGTGTGTGTGTGTGTGTGTGTGTGTGTGTGTGTGTGTGTGTGTGTGTGTGTGTGTGTGTGTGTGTGTGTGTGTGTGTGTGTGTGTGTGTGTGTGTGTGTGTATACATATATGTGTGTGTGTGTGTGTGTGTATTTTTATGAGTTTAATTATCAAAGCCAAAAGGGCTTGTCTAATTGTGTATGCACAGTGTGAGAGTGGTATGAGAGATTGGTTTGTTAAACCAATGTTTGATGATAATAAATGAGATATAACTAATTTATAATTATATAGAGACATTATACGAACAATGGATGTGTATTTTTTATAATTAATTTTTCCTTTCAAGTAAAAATAATAAGTTGTTCATGATTGTACTTTTGGAGGCTACAGGCAGTCTAAGTGGTCAGTTATAAGAAGTGAGTTTAAAGTTATTTGACCTGATTTGAGGAAACAAATGAGTTTAAATATTTAAATAAAGTATTAAAGGTTCATGATAATCAATTTTAAGCCAATTTGTGTTCATATTCAAGTTTTAAATGTCAAAGTTACATGACTGTACTTTGACTGTGTTTGATCAGTCTAAGTGGTCCTATTATAGAGGTGGTTTTGGATGCTTGGAGCCTAATTAAAGGTGTCCAATGGATATGGAGAATTTTATAAATTCATAAATGATATATTGATGTTTTTTTTTAGCTATTTATTTTTATAAAAGTGACTATAGGATTCATTCATAGGAGATAGACATTTTTGTGTAAGAAACCCTAAAAGGTGAGAACAACTAATTGAATGGTTCAAGGTGTGAAATGATATTATAGGTATTAGGTACCTAATGAGAGAATATAAGGGAAATATTAAAGTGTTTTTTAATTTTTTGACTAATTATTTGAAGATAAATATGGTCCAAAGAGTTCAAGGGTAATGTGTGCCTTGAAGAAGTGTTAGTTCTATTAGGTCTATATTAGCCGTAACTGAGTTTAAGCCTCTATAGGTTGTAACCAAAATATGGAGTGTTATTTTCTCATATTTAGTGTCTATATGAACCTATTTTAAGTTTTATACAATTTTTTTAAGGATATTTTCCAACTAAGAGGGTTTAGATGAAGATTATGGTATAAAGGTAAGGCCTAATTGGCCTATTTGGACTAGTTGAGTTGAATAAGAATCAAGTAAATGAAATAGTTCATTGAAGAAAAAGAGGTACGTAATTGAGAAAAATAATAAGGTGAATAATATAATTCATGTGTTTATGATAAAAATTATATAAGTGGAGACATAGGTCAATGTACCTAAGGAGCCTAGAAGACGTATATTGAGCGATTGAGCCCTAGAGGCTTTTTAAGTGAGAGTGATGAGGAAAGAATGAAAAAAAATAAGTTAATAATCAGTTAGAGATTAATAAATATATGTTTAATATTATCATAAAATTTAAGGTATCTAAGTTCATTCTTGGTTACCTAGGGCATTGGATCCTCCTTGCAAGTTAGATCTTGTAGAAGACTAGGTGGCTGGGTGATCAACTAGGTAGGGGTTGTAGCTCCTTATGAAATGTGTGCTTCAATAAATGTTAAATATTATCATTATATGATAGTATTACATGTTTATTTTTTTATGGTTTTTATACCCTAAGATCGTTTCCCATATATGTCATGTTTACTTTAGAACAAAAATTTCAAAATCATAAGGTAGGATGTAGGTTGGAGAGCATTGTGGATTAGGACCATGTTTATGCATAGAATTGATTCAATTTATGTCAATATTATGATTTTAAATTACTTAATACCATATTCTAGTATCTAAAAATTCCCCCTTTTATTATAGTAATCAAATATATAGAGTAAATGGAAAACATATGCCTAAGTGTGTACAACATAATTTGTATGCGATAAGAAGCAACAATTTTACAGGTCCCTCAAAATACAAACAATCAAAAAACATATGGTATTCAATTTCTATGTATTTGAAATCTAATTATGAACTTGAAAATATAAAATTAAATATAAAGTAATTAGTACATGTTTCTATTGGTGAAAATTATTTTTCCTTTAAATTGTTTGGGAAATGATGATTTTAAGTTGAATATTTGGATAAATGTGTTTTGATATTGAAACTAAAAACATATATTTTAAATTTATGTGTATATGAAAACCAAAAATTCATGTTCCTTTAATTTTTTTACATATGCCCATGAAGACGTACTCAAGTGGGTGTTAATCTACATTATGATATTTTTATGGTACATGCATATGAATGACATGTGTCCCCGTAACCTATAATAATGTGATAATATATGCCATGTAGATGAACCATCTCATATATTAACCATTAAAAGTATCTTAAATTTGTACTTTGATTACCAAAATATGATTTTCATGTTCATGGAGGCTTGTCACTTTGAAAATCCAACTATAATGACTCCACTTTTATACGAGGGATATGTGTTTGAAGTTTATTTTCTTATAATAAAAGCCAACTATATCATGTGATTTATAAACATGGCATCATGTATTCTCATGTAAACAGGTGGATATTACGTGCTCAAAGTAATGCAATTATTAATAAATGCATGTATATAACACATTCACTTACTGTAAGATCATCCAAGGGTTCATGAAATATTTCATTAAACAAAATTAAATTAGCATATGTTGGTTTTGTATTGGTCATGTGTTTTTCATTTTTGGCATGGTGAATATGATCCAATGGAATATTAGTACACCTAATATTATATAGAATTAATAACATTGTATAACAGTTTTTTTTACATAAATATTTTTTTACAAGTAACTTTATTGACTCTTTCAACCATTGGTACAAACTAGGATGTCACTACATGCATTTAAGAGCTAAAATGGATAGGTTTTAGGGAAAAGGTTAAAGGCATATGAATATGTTTTATAAACTATAATATGATCAAGTATATTTGTATTATAATAAAATTTTAGTGAAATTTTTAAAAAACTTAATTCAATTTGAGTTAATGTGTTTAAGTTATGGATTTTATAAATTGGCAAATTTTCACAACAATAAAACTACTAGTATACATATCATATTAATTTCAAAAGAGTTGATTGTCGTTTCATAGCTAGCAATGTTAATTTTGTGATCAATATTGGTTTATTCTTACAATTCTTAGATATTTCATCATGAATGAAGTTAATATAAAAATAATTACCCATAAAGATGAGAAAATAGATTTGGAACATATCAATAGGGCTAAAGAAGATGAAGAGACATGGGAGAAGGAAGATATATGTCAGGAATGATATGGAATTGGGTAAAGTAGTGATTTACATCACATAATAAAGTTATAAGTTATAAAAAATATAACTCTTAGAAATAAAATATGGGTCTAAATGTTTATCAATCCATGAGAGACTATGTACAAAAGTTCTTCTTCATGTTTATGTTTTAATAAGCCTATACAAACATGAGTTTGTGTCAGTTATGGGAATGAATGTTTGGAAATAAATTTTAAACTTTTAAATATGAATTCATTTAATATTTTTTTGGTACTATGTTAAGTATATTAGTGTGCTCAAGGGTTTCAATAAATAAGTGTTTTAACCATGCATCAAAGATATAAATATAGTCCTTAACCCACTCTTTTGTGAATTCATAAATTCATATCAGAGAAAAGGTCTTTCCTTACTAGGTTGAAAATTTATGTATATTTTATGATTAAATTATATGTTATATAAGATAATTATACTTGATTTTGTTACAAGATGTGAACTTAAATCTTAGATAATTGAAAAGATAAGTTTGTTACAAATGTGAGAGAATTCCTAAACATGGAAAGGAAGTGAGAGAGGCTACTTTTTGAGTCTATTTCTAGTTTTAAAAGGAAAATTCTACTTTTTGAATATGATATGTCACATAAATTAAGGAGATAAATAGAGGTATACAATTTGGCTGAGATGTTGAAGGAATTACTAGAAAAATTTGACATAATGGAGGATGCCTATAGTGAAGATGTCACATCTATAAGTGACAAAAAGAGATGTTGGAAATGTTGTTATCCATGGAATAAAATTTTGATATCCTAAAGAGAGAACCAATTATAAGATAAAAGTGACCAACAAAGGTCTATATTAAAGAGAGAGGTAAACCCACTAGTAATATTGTTTTTTATTTTATGTTTTGGTAAAGAGAGTCATAATGAGATAATGAATTATATACTTGAGTTACATATATTATTTGAATATGAGAATATTTAATACCCCTAAAACTTTAATGTTGAGATTAAGGGACAATGTGAACTCTTTTTTTTATTGGATTTGTATCCAAGAGAGGAGACAATGAAATTGAATAAAGAATATAAGGAGATGGGAAAATATGGTTTCCAAGATGATGGTTCATGTTATGCACCCAAGAATGTAAGTATATTAGTTGAATAAAATTAATTTTTTATACTTGGGAGTGAAGAGAAAAATAAGGATATTTACAAGAAATGAAATATGAGAGGAAAATTCTCATGCGAATAGATCAAATATATTCAAATTACTAGAAAGGATAAGGATATTAGTGAAAATAATGTTTCTTTAAATAATAAAAAGAGAGAGAGATTTCATTACGAGGATCCTAAATTTTACTATAATAAAAACAAAGAGGTATAATTTTTAAGATTCCCTTAGGGGAAATATTCCTCATGAAGGAGGATGTAGATGTAATATTTGTTAAACCAGAAGAAGAAGACATATTGATATGATGTGAAGGATTTTTTTACAACCCATACATCGGAATATTCATATTTTTCATTTGTGAATGAATAAAATATATTTTTATGTTCTATTTTAAAGGGTATAATGGTTGAGGACCATGAAGGTATTATATAAGTTTCCTAGAAGGATGAAATAGAGGTGAAATAAGGGAGAAACCATGAGGAGTTTTAGGTTTAAATGAGGGATACAATGGAGATAAATGAAGGGAAAGATAAGGTACATAAGGATAGTATAGATGAATAAAATATATATGAAAGAGAAGATTATATATAATCATTATTATATGATACAAATGATTGTTATTTAAAATTGGCCTTTTAGAGTCCATAATGTGAGAAAAAGTTATGAAAAATGATTAAGCAATGGATAAGATTTAGGTAACATGGTTACAAAGAACGATAAAAAATTTGATGAATTGTTTAAGGTAACTATTAAATACATTTATATATATGTTAAATGTGAGAGTCCAAAAATGGAGAGTATAGAAAATAATGTAACAAAGTGTGTTTTTTTCTAGCATGTGCATTTGTATGAGAATAAATGTGAGTTTGATAAAGAGGATAACATGGAAGTGATATATAAATATTTTCTTGTTAATGATATACTATAAATATAATATTGTTTTTAGCCCATCATGGAACTAAGATGGATTGGGAAAGTGATGGTATAATAATGTTCTCAATAAGACATACAATATGGATTTCATTTCATTAGTTGGAGGTGGGACAAATCAATATCAAACTAACAAGTCAAATATAATGTAAAGAGAAGATTAAAATCATATGGTTGAGTAGGATAGGATATGGTGTGTCCAATATAATGAAGGAGATAAGGAATCATATATTTAAATACAAATGATTTGAAGAAAAAAAGGAGCTGAAAGTGGAAGAAAAGGCATGGTAATCAACTGACATAGATAGTGATTTATAAGGGAATGCCATGGCCATTTCAATTCATTGTAATTTTTTTTTGTTTTACCACTTATTCCATCCATATTATAAGGATATAAAATTTTAAAAAACTCTTGCATCTAATGGAGGGGCATCTAACAGTTCATCCAATCTTTCATCAATCAAAAACATAGTGGCACATTTTTTTTGATATTTCATGTGTTTGTATTTCTTGTTCCCATGTTAAATCATTTAATTATTAATTTACATCATTACATTTAAATTTAAATTATCTAAATATTTTATTACATATCAGATTTAGTTTTTGGTGATTATTTGGTTATGAATAAGCACAATATAAACCTTCAAAGTGTAGCATGTCATATCATTTAATGTTTATAATACCCTATTATCATATGGAAAACATTATAAAATTAACCATTACATTATTTATTTTGTAAAATATTATGATAATATCATACCCCTATTTCCCTAAAACCTTCTTACAAAATATAGAAAATGCTAGCCTACAACCTAGGATAGAAACTCATTCATAATATCAATTCCTTTTATGGTTCCATCTAAACAAAAAAAAATTAGCATCAAAAAAATAAAGGTAACCTTAGTCATTTATCTTATCCTCTGGTGAGTAGCTCTTACATACTACTAGTTGAATGGCTCTAATATTTGGGGTTAAATACCTTATAAAAAAATATGTGATCAATATAGAGAAAGACACTCATATGATAATCAAAGGGATATAAAAATAAAATTCAACTATCATGTCTCTTCCCCATATATACCTTTGATGTTGATCCCTTGTATCTTAATAGATTACCTTGTTTTCCCACATATAGTCTTTGGTGATGAGCCCATGTGTCTCTTTAGTCACATTATATTGAGTGCAGGCAGTCACAAATAAAAATTAAAATGATAATGATAATAAAATGAAATCTTATAAAGTTTCAGAGAGAAGTTGTTCAAAAAGCCTACTTACATTTTTATGTAAAAAAGCATAACTTTATCACTTTTACCAATTATTTCAAGGTTTATTATGCCTAGATGAAGATAATAAAGTTTGTATTTTTAAGTTTACAAGTTAGTATTTGTAAGTTTAGAAATAAATTCATTTTCCTAATTTGATCATAAGGAGCAGGTAATCCCCCTTTTTTCATATAATATTTTCATGTAAAATTTACATTTTACAATCTCATGCATATCCTTCTTCCCTTTTTATTCCATTACTACAAGTTGAACATCATATGTTATGTAAACAAAATAACTTGGTAGTCACCTAAAAATAAATTTTAATGCATTTATAGTGTTATGTTGATCCTTAAATTTAGATTATAAAATTTTCATACATTTTTTCCATAATATCACATATATAAGCATTTTCAATAACATTACCAAAAATGTAAGAGATACATGGTACATTATCACATGCCTAGTCATCTAAATTTCCTATAATTAAATATTGTACATAGAAAGTAAAGACATAACACCTCATGAAAATTCATAATGTAAATTTTGTAAAATTATGTATTTATTACAATCACCACCATAGAAAAAAATTAATTAGAGATATATAAACATGTAAACTATATGCCTCTAAGATCCTATCATTATCTTATAATAATGTTTTATTATTTGTATAATGTTGTGTTTTATGGCTCCTATGCCACCTCCTAGTTGTAACTTACTAGTATTTTGTATGTATTCCTATCCTTGGGCTCGAATAACCCATCACCCCTCTACTATCCTAGGAATCAATCAAATAATGCACCTAATGATCTGTTATGATAGATCTCACATCTAATTTACTAACATCAACTCTTAAACTTTATGGTGTCACACATGCATGGCAGGTTAGATATAAAACATTAGTATGCTTGACTATCCTAGGAGGCAATCATGGATTTGTCAATAGATGGTAACAAGTCACGTTGATCCCCTCTTAAAATAGATAGATCAAGGTGTTTGTGATAATATTACTTTAGCCTATGTATTTATTTATAACCAAAAGGATGTATATATACATAAAATATATTCATATGAAAATATAATTTTTACATTATCTAAGCAATCATGATAAAAATAAATACATAAAAGTTTGAAATAAAAAAATAAAATATTGTACCTAAATAATCTTTATGTCATTTAGGGTCTGAGTCATCATCCTTATCATAAAATACTCATATAGATCAAAAAAATCTAGCTCCTCTATATCCATTGCCTATTTTTTATTTTATAGGACCCTTCTTGGTGGTGGTAGACACTATGTAATCTTATATTATTGGCCTACTACTAGTAGTGCCACTAGGATGGCCAAATGTATCTAACATGTCCGTTCTAAGTGGAATACTATTTTGCTCGTTATTGTGCCCATAAAATACCTATCACCCTTGTAATAGGTACTCTTTTTTTATTTCATGAAAAACAAGTCTCCCAAGTCTCCCAGTCATGGCCTCTCTATTAAATTTATACATTGCTTAGAGGTACATGAAGATTGCATATGAAAGGAATAGTAGACTATTATTTCACCCTATCAGCATGATGTAACTCAACATAAATTATCTTTTATATAACCTTATTCACTTTAGTATCCATGACACTGTATAATTCCTCATCATTGCACTAACCAACTATCCCCTAATAAGATAAGAAAACTAGATCGATCATTGTCAAAGTCCTAACTTCTACAGTCAATGTTTGTAAAGGGATACATATATCCTATGTGAGGCTATGATAGAAAAATCATCCCAAAATAGAACACATATATAGTATGTGAGTGTCCTCTCATATACCCATATCATGATATGTATGGGTTGGTTGATCGAAACATCCCTGAGCTATATTAGATTGTACAAGTCTTGGTATGTATAAGCAATGACATTTTGAGCCCATTAAAAATAAAGGCTCTTTTCCTTAGTCTTTATCATGATGAATGATTAAATATATAAAATATAAAATGTGCCACTATATTCCACCATATATATATTAAGGATCTTAACATTATCTTTCAAATGTTTGTAATGGTCGACGATTCAACCCTTATAATCTTGACTTTGTAATTATGACCCACATAGGGTTTGTTTGAATTTTCAAAATTCTTTCTCCAGCTATAAAAATCTACCATGATTGTGGAATTTTGTATTTAAACTATTAAGCCTACCATCATTAATGTTGTGTTTAGTCTATGAGACTAATGGTCCACATTCTAGTATCATATGAAAATAAAAAGGTGTTATAATTTATATCATAATATGAGAAAATATCACATAGTAGCCTACTAAATAAGGGAATGATTACCACTAGAGGAAATCCATATAATCCCATATCTATGTATGATGTCAAAATCATAGATCATGAATGGAAATTTAATCTATGGTATCTTCTTCTACTCTCTAGCTAAACTATATTATATGTATTCCCCTTCCCATAAAAGGCTCCACAAAATAGTCCTTAGCCCCATCTCAAAATTAAACACATATTCAAAAAAATTATTTTTTACTCAATGAGGAAACCCAAAATAATTTATGTGGTGGCTATGAAACTTCCATGGTAGTTTTGTCTTCACCTGTGGTGATTTCCTAGTCACCCCATTCATAATAGTTAAGATACCTCATTTTCACTAGATGTAGTTTCAAACACTCATTGTACCTAGTCTAATTATCCCAAAAATTCACCTCTAAAAATTATTTTTTGAAATTATTTTGACATAAAAAATCACCCAAAACCATCCATAAAATAAAAATTTATAATTTAACAAAATTTTAGGCAATTTTGACCCCAAAAAATTAGAATTGGGGTAAAAACCAAAAAAATAAAAACTGATATGAGACTGACATGGTAGTCCTCCTACTCATATTATTATTATTATTATTATTATTATTATTATTATTATTATTATTATTATTATTATTATTATTATTATTATTATTATTATTATTATTATTAATTTAGATACTTCCTAAACCAATTATTTCACTATGAATCCAAATGTCACATATCAATAAGATTAATTTGAACAAAGGATTTCTTTTTTGACATGCTTTTTAATATAATGGCCTTTTGAATAGCTAATGTGTATTAATATTTTTCCTTTTTTGAGAGTTTCAAATTTATAACTCATATATCTCATTTATATATATTATTATTACTGAATTAATTTGATTCATGTCTAAAAACTAATGATTTTTATCATTTTTAGTTTCTCATATCATGTTAACTTCTCATTGGAAATTTGCAGGTACACATCACACAACACTAAATTAAATCCCTTGATGGGATGGTTTTGGTAGTATACTCACCCATAATTACACAATTAATAACTTCATCCATGATATGATTATATATTATTTTTTTTTTATTTCTGTTTAAACAACACCTTATTCATGTTTTATGTCAAGAGTTTGTAATATAGTATTTACTAGCTTCACTATGCCATATAGGTATGTAAGGTAAGTACTATAACTATTATTTTAATTTTATTGAACCAATATTTAGGAACACATCCTCTTCAATTCATGACAATGCATCATATTTATGGTTCAATAAAATGCACCAAATAATTACATAGTCTAGCATTTTTAAAATTTTAATCATGATGTAAGGGTATCAAAAATATGCTAAGATATTGTTCTCTCTATAATTCCTACCCATTTATCTCTCATTATTATATTTTTTGTAATTTTAAATCCTTAAAAATGTGCATTTTGGATATTTGTGACTTTTGTTATGGATTCCTTTCCCTCTAGATAGAACCACCCCTATTAGTAATGAAACCACATCATTGGTGACATAACCACTACCAATATAGAAATTACATTGTAGTAGTTTCATAAATTATTATGGATAAATAAATATATATGAGGTAGTAAATTTCATAATTTTATCAACATCATATATGGTTATTTTCCCATTTTAAGTATTGGTTTCACCTCTATCACCTACATATAATGGCAGTCATGTCATACTTTGCATGTCTTCCATTTTTAGAATCAAAGACCTAAGTTATAACACATTTTTTATGTTATTTTTTTTGTTTTTTCCATGATTTTATTGTGTCTACCTCAAAGATAGATCAATTAACTCATACTCTTTTTTTCAATTATTCATCATTTAAATTTTAGCTTTCAATTAACCAATAGCTAAACTCATCCTTGTAACCTCCCTTCTTGATCAACAAGTATCTTAGTTTTATAAGAATATGAAATCTTAATTTTACATTTAAGTTTTTCTTTTTAAATATTTAACTAAACGTACTTTATTTCATTTCTAGAATTTTTTTTTATCCATCTTTGTTCATCCTTGTGGTCTACATTATTTTGGAGGATCTCCACTAGATCAACAACATTATATTTATTATAAGTGGAATAGATAGAAAATGTATGGATGAAATATTATCTAGGAATGATATCTTATTATCATTATTTTTATACCATAATTTATAAGATATTTGAAATTATTAAATTGAGTCGATGGACTAGTTTTACTAAGGGCATTATACACAACAAATAATATCTCACCTTTATTTGGTCATCGCCATTGATCATGTTAGGGGTTTCCATTTTATATTGTATTTATTTTTAGGTCAAACTATGTTATTAT
>JARHVA010006804.1:175000-192500 GCA_037957365.1 Torreya grandis | reverse complement strand
TTGGGTGGTAAGGTCCACTAATAATTCGTATCATAGGGTTAGTTGGGAGAATTTGTTTAATTCAATTATATGCTACTTTATACCTAGATGATCTCGTGGATAGGCATGAAATAATTGTTAATAATTTAATTAATATTATTTATATGTTCTTAACTTACTTTTTTATCTTTTCATATAATATTATTCATGAATATAGTTATTATAATTATTTCATTTGATATCAGTTTAGTTATTTTAATGATTTAAAATATGATAACCCTATAATTGAAAATTGAATATGTTAAAAGAGGAAATAAAAACTTTTAATGTTGATTATGAAGTAAGATGTGGATGTTACATTTTGTTTCTGAATATAATCATTTAGAAATAATTGAGTATTTTTCGATGTTTAGATGAACATCATTGATACTCCTATAATAAAATATTTGTATGATATTATTAGTGTATTATTAATCTCTTGATAGGTTTATATAACGTTGTTTAGTTTTGACATGAGTACTTATGATAAATCTGAGTAAGGGTTTACTCATGCATATGTATTGTTTAAACATTGATGTTAAAGAATACATAAGTATGTTGGGTTGAATGTTAACAAGTTAGATTCTTAACTTGGACAAATGTGCATTGGTTAATTGCTTAATAAGCTCTCTTTAGTTTATCAATATATAGATACTTATGATTTATTTTATATGTGGTGTTTTACTCTTTGAGGAAGTAAATAATATATAGATATTTATTATATGTTTTAAGGTGTACATGGATTATAAATAAGTTCCATTAAGCTTGTTGTTGGTATATTGAAAAAACATAAATAATGTTCTCTTTCTTGCATACCTTAGTCCTACATCGTTGTCTATAAAGGTGTGTATGATATTGTTAATTATCCTATTAATGTTGATCTCTTTTATTAAATTTTCAATATTATATAAATTATACAAATAAATAAAATGATGAGTTTAATTACTATGCTAAGGGCTGCCTAGTACGTAATTAAGTTAGAATTAAATTTTAGAATGAATTATCTATGGGAATATGAAAGAAATTATTAATTGATGTACTTTCCTTTGATTAATTCTTATATAAATGAGTAATGTCTAAATTTATACAAGTTGAACTTTATTACTATGAGTTGAGTATACTAGCAACTTCGTCTTATTGGCTAGAAATGTTTTCACTCCTATATCATGACGTTATTCAACAATTATTTTGTAAGAATTACTTAAATGAAACATTTTGTTTGGGTTCCACTCAATTCAAAACATGGTTTTATTTTCTTGTTATGTATAAGACACTTGTTAATTCCATAAGTTTTGTATGCATTTAATTATGAAAAAAAATATGTTGCTCATGTACTTCTATTTTAAGGTTCGCTCTCATACCTATTGAATACATGCATCAATTATACTTTCTCATATCTGAAATATATTAATATATTATATTTGATCATACTTGGAAGATGTTATATGAGGGTGTATTTTTTCTTTAATGAAATCCTTGTCCTAGGAATAGTTAATGAGATAGTTGTTCATTGTTATTAATAGATTTCTGAGTTAATGTATAGCTACAAAAAATAAAAGTGTGAAATTTATATGAGATAAATGTGTTCCCTTTAATTTTAGGCTTATAGCTGATTGAATAATCAATCTAAAATAGAATATACTCTTTATTTAAATGTACTTTAATTTAAATTAACTAATATTTTATTAATTATATTTCATTGGTTATTTTTGATCAAATAAGGTGACAAACCAGGGGCCGAACCCTATACAGTCAAAAAAGATAGGAAGGCTGGCAAACAAAAGATGCTAGCATCGAACCAATGGCACAGTCGAGAAACAAAGGTAAAAGCAAAAAAAAAATTTGGAAAGACCAGAGTCAGAAAGGATGGAACTACATAACTATATAATTAACAAGATCCTTAAGATTCTCATCCTCCGCATTGTCAGCATTCCCTGGATTACCCACTGCTTCCAACATAGTCATATTCAGTAGAATATTATTTTGAAGGCCTTTGGTGAAGACCTTTTCCATATTTTGAATGTGGACCTTCAAGGCCCCAATATTGCATTGGTTGTTGCTAAAATAATATCATTAACATAAATTTGATTATAGGTTTTCAATGAATCTTATTTGATAAATATTGAAGTTGATTATAATTGTATCAATTTTTTTTCAATTAGATAACAATGTTCATGCTTATTAATTGAGTGTTGTGTGAACTTAAAAGGATATGTTGGCAATGGTGCAATGACCTTTAGGATGTGAGGTAGTTGATAACCTTGGCTAGTAGCACTTAATAATTTCATACAATGCTTTGGTTTTCAATTTTTTTATTGATGGTACTCTCTTTTATGCAATGATAATTATTATTGTATACTTATGGGATTTTAGTATAATCTCTTCATGTGTTTAAATTAGTTGCTCATTTATAATTATGATTTATCTCTCTAAAATCATTCTTGATTATCAAATTATTACAACATTATATCTTTTACTCATTTTAAAGGCCTATTTAACCAAAATTATAACATAAGATGTTGGAGTTATCCTTTTTAGTTAGACTAAATTTAATAATTTAACCATCCTTGAGTGGAACCAAAACCCAATAAGGAGAGTGAGGTATTTATAATGGGATAAGGTCCTATGTAGAAGAATGAGTGCCACATATGGCACTTGAGACCTATCCATGTATGTATACATCAATATGCCCCAAACCCCATAAACATCCTTAAGGTAACTTACTTCTCCATATCACCCTTTATGATTAATTACCCCAAGATAGTTACCTTAGATCATGTCCTTTGGTTCTATTTTTGTGTATGTGAGTACGTTGAATGAATATTGATTATTTTAGGAAGAGAGGTATTGGGTCTGACACGCATCTAAAAACATACTCTTATATGAAATTCCAAATTATTTTGGGTTGATTCATCTAATATCAGATTATTTTTTTGCTCTAGGGAAATTTTGGAAGGAATACTTTTAATTGTGTAGTCTGCTGAGATATTACCTTATAACTTCTCAAGATGATTAAAACATGATTAAGTAGTGGAAATATCCATAATAACATGTACAATGTTAAATTAGTAAGAGGTAGAGGAATAGGATGAGGTAAGGGTCATCATGGTCTCATCCCCATTTAGAACCAAGAAAAACTACTTATAAATAATGCTAGAAGTAATAGTTAGATTCCTAATGCTGATACAATTAGTTAGAATCTAATCAATAAGCATGATTAAATACTCAGTGGAATTTTGATAGCCTTAAACACTTTGCAAAGAAAAATTGATAGCCAAGAATAAAGGTTTTATAATATTGAATTAGTATCCCAAGAGAAAGTACCTAGATTGGAAATGGGACAAGTAGAAGGACCTATAATCCAAGAAATACCTTTGACCATAGTTGACCCAATTATCAAAGAGTTGAATAAAATTCTACCACCTACCTTTTCTAGTGAGGAATCAGGAGACATAACTATTGCATTGATGTTACACTTGTATAAATGTTTCAACATGCACAACATGCCATCGAATGTGAAAATAATGGTGGTAGCTTATCAACTAGTTGGACCTACAGCCTTGGGTTGGAATCAAACTTTTGCTATTGAAGAATATCAAAAAATGAACCTAACCTAGTAAACTTTTAAGATGCAGTTTCAAAAAATATACCTTAATGGAAATTATAAAGAGTAGAAAAACATTGATTTTTAGCTACTAAAATAGGAAAACATGTTTGTTACTAAGGATGAGAATAAGTTTCTAAATTTGTTACATCATTTAAATTATATGCATGACAAGGAAACCAAGATTAATAAATTCAAACATGGGCTTAAATAAATATTAATGCATGAAATCAATATAACCAACCTAAAAACATAGGAAACAACTATTGAATCTTCTAATAGGGTTGATGGAAAAGAGATGTTTACTGAAAGGCAAGGCAAGAATTTAAATAAAATGGAAAGTAATATAAATCCAAAATTCCTTCTAACATGAATAATTATTTTTGAAAATAAGACCATAATCACATATTTTATAGTAATAATAAGAATTTTAACAAGTTTTCTAAGCAAAATATAAACTTAAAGTCTCAAGGTTCATTTCAATATGGTTCTTTTTAGAAGGAACGACATTAAAATAACTAGCATGGACTAGCAACTGGTGCCAATATTATTCTAGTAGCTCCATATAGACATGTTAATTGTTAATAATGTGGTAACAACCAATATAAAAAGGACTATCACAAACTAAAATTGGGCCAATTAGCCAATCATAAGGTATACATTACTGTTGATAATCATAATACCGACTTACAAGCCACCCTAATTGAAACCAAAGGTACTATAAATAGCTTCCCCTTAGATATTATAATTAATTCATGTGCAACCGACTATTTTATATTGCCTTTTATTGTTAAATAATCTAAAATTGAAACTATATTGATAAGATAAGGTTTAGAGGCTGAGTTTGGTAATAATAAAAGGGTACTTATTCTTGAAAGCATAGAAAAAGTTGAAATTGATCTTGGCATCTTCAAAACCAAGGTAAAGTTATTCCTAAGACCTTTGGGATATTATTATCTCATATACACCTAAAGAATAGGAAATAGTTCATGAAAATTTAGTAGCCTAAATGAGTTCATGGATGTCTTCCCTAAAAATCTACCTAGATTACCACCTAAGCATGAGTTTGAATTTTCAATTGATATAATGATATGTTTTGTAACTACATTTAAGACCCCCTATTACATGAATGTCATTGACTTACATGAATTAAAAATAAAATTGCAATAATTTTTTTATAGTGGAAGCATCCATCCATGTGTGTCTGCTTATGGTGCTCTAGTGGTCTTTATCAAGAAGACATATGGAACATTAAGAATTTTCATTGATTACCACTTGATAAATAAGGTAACAATTAAAAATTGATATCATTTAATTAAGATACATGATTTGTTTGACCAAATAAATTTTTTTGTAATCTTCTCGAATATCAATTTAAGATCAAGATGCCATCAAGTGTGGTTAAAAAAAAGACATTCATAAAATAATCTTTCAAACTTGGTATGGACATTACGAGTTCATTGTACTGCCATTTGGCTTAAATACTCTTACAACCATTATTAACCTTATGAGTAAGACTTTTTGGATACATTTATTCTATTATTTATTGATGTTATTCTCATTTACTCTAGGAATGAAGTTGAACATGGTCAACACCTTCATTTAGTCTTGTCAAGTCTAAGACATGATAACCTGTATAAAAAAAATATCCAAATGTGTATTTTATGAATTTAAAATTCATTACATGGGCTAAATTATTTCAAAGGTTTTTATTGATATATATCAAACAAATATAAATGCCATTTTGGACTAGCCTAGTCCTATAAATGTTCATGAAGTATGCAACTTCATGGGATTGGTTGGTTATTATTGGTAGTTTGTGGGAAATTTTTATAGTGTAGACCATATTATCACTTCTTTGTAGTATAGAGGAAAGGATTTTTATGGATTCCTCAATGTGAAGAGGATTTTACAAAGCTTAAAAAGCTGCTAATAATAGTACCTATTGTTATTCTTATAGATCTGAATGGTAGCCTTAAAGTATGAGCTGATGGTAAAGTTGTGGCATGTGAGTTATGTAAGCTCACGGAGCATGAAAATAATTATCCCATGCATGACATAGATCTTGTTTCCTTTATACATGTGCTTAAACAATAGAAACATTTCCTATTGGGAAAACCAATTAAGATGAAGTCTTATCACAACAACCTAGAATACTTATTCTCTCAATATGATTTTAATGTATGTCCTTAAAGATGGGTATAATTTTTATTCACTCTTGACATGGACTATATTATGTCAAGGGTAAGTAGATATGTTTGGATAATGCACTCAATAGACACATGTATCTGACTACCTTATTAGTTCTATAAGGATATTTTATATGTGTCATGTTAGAATAACAACTTGCAGATGAATTCTACCATGATGTAAGAGTATGTTTTGTTAACATGCTTGTATCAAATAAGTTTGCTAATTTTTATATTGAAATAAATGGACTTATAAGGTATAAAAATAGAATTTATCTACCTAGGTCTTGTGAATTACAAAAATTTATGCTAAAGTAAGTGCTTACATCACCTTATGATGCTCATCCAGGTCTCATTAAGAAGATACATGATGTGAGAAGGATTTATTTTTGGCTTGAAATGAAGCATGATAGCCCTAATTTTGTGATGAAATAATTGGAATGTTTGTGGGTTAAGACTGAGCATTGCCATCCTAAAGGGTTGTTGTACCCTCATGACATTTCAAGTGGAATGTGGGTTTTAATCTCACTTGAATTTGTTGCAGGCTTGCCTAAATCATGGAACAAGAACGATACCATACTTGTGGTAATTGATAAGGATAATAAAGTTGGCCACTTTATTAATGGAAATCTAACAAATGATGCTTCCATGTTTGTAGAATTTTTTCTGAATGAAGTAGTCAGAATTCATGGCATACTTGAAATGATTATTTTAGATTGTGATAGACTCTTTACATCAAGGTTTAGGTAAACTTTGACTATAGGATTTGGAACATGATTAAATTTTAATTCCTCATATCATCAAGGAATTGATGGTCAAACTAAAAGGCTCAATCAAGTGGTTGAGGAAATGCTATGAATGTATGTCATGGACCAAAAAATGAAATGAATATATTATTTACATTTGGTTGAGTTTTCATATAATAAGTCCTATCATTAGACAATTAAGATGACACCTTTTCAAGTTCTATATGGGCATAAGAGCAGAACTCCACTTAGCTAGGATAACTTGGAAAATAGGGTCGTTCTTGATCCTAATTTATTAATTAAATATGACAAATAAATGAAATTAATAAGGCTTAATTTTAAAGTGGAATTCTATCAAAACAAGAGTTATGTTGATCAAAAAAGTACTCCATGTGAATTCAATGTGTGTGACAATTTTTATTCCTGTTAGACTAAAGAAAATAAAATTTGTCATAAATTCCAAGATAGTTCCAACTTTTATTGAGACCTTTAGCATTGTGCAGAAGATTGGTCCTATTTCTTATCGGTTGGATTTTCCTCCTTCTCTATCAAGGATTCACAATGTATTTCATGTTGTTTGAATAAGAAAACACATACCTAAACCATCTCATGTTTTTTATTAAAAACATATATAGGTCATGGAAGAGTATAATATCTAGTTAGAACTAGTGATAATCCTAGACCATTACAATGTTAAGCTTAAAAATAGTGGCATACAACATATTTTGGTTCAATAGCACCCACGAAGAGTAATATGCAATACTTAGGAAGATGCACATATTTTTGAGGCAACATTATGCATGGTTATTTGATTAATCACCGTGATCACTCCCTTTCAAGTGGGGGAGGATGTTATGACATCACCTTTTCAATGCTTTGATAATTTTTTTAAACATTAATTTGGTTCTTGCAGAATTGACTATTTCATTTCATTACCTAGTTTGACTATATTGTTGGATATGATGCAGTGATACTTTAATCATATATTAATGACATATCATGTTTTAATTTTTGCACATGATGATTACATATATTTATTACTAAAATTAATATTTTATTATAGTTATGTAATTTTTTATCAATTATTTTTTAGGTACTGTTGATGTATATTATGCAGTTACAGGTACTCATATGTGTACTATGCTAATATTGGCATCAATACATTGGGGTAACAATGTAATTCCTATGTAGTTGGATGAGTTTTAATATGTATCCATGTACTCTAGTTATTTTCTTTCAATTTTATATTCTTGATTACTTTATTTTTTTGTCACTATTTTGTTATCTTGCCTTGTCACATTTTGTCTTGTGTATAATATCATACCACTGCATATTTACTAGATGATTATCTTGGTGTTTGGTTGTTGTGTTATTCACATTTGTATCAGTCCACTGTAGAATTCTTATCTATCCTCTACAAAACTCTTTTCCATTCCATCTTCATCTGAACTCTTCTTTGAGAAGATATAGACTCCCTAAGGGACTTACCTAGACCTACCCCCACGTGTATTTTTCCCTTGGTCACTTGGTGTTTATTTGTGGCATGGTTAATTCAATCTTGGTGGCATTAAACATTTAAATTACATTTTGAATTTTTTTTTTCAATTTTCTTATTTTTTAATTCTCGATCTTTCTAGATGCATTATTTATGACTATCATATTTATGAGACTTTGGCAGGGGGTTATCTTGGGAGTTGTTTGGTTGTAATAGATAGGGTTTATCTCTCCTCATAATGAATTCATAATTTAACTAGGGTGTCATGAGTTGGATAGAAGGAGTGGGGAGTTAGTCATTGGTGTATGGATTGGATGAAGTTAGGATAAGAATATGGATAAAAATGCAAGGAAGGTGCATGACTTGGTTTTTACTAGATTATTTTTTTCTCTCAACTTGTTGTTTATATAAAAATGTTATTTACAATTGATTTTGTCTATGCTAGCATTAGGTTTATTTTTTTTATTCCACTATGTTTATTGAGTAAGCACTCCTTGACTGGGTTGTTTGGTTATTTTTCTTTGAAATAAATTATTAAAAATAGACTAAATGTTGCATATAGAGCTTAAAGTATTAGGACTTTTAAATGGGTATCTAGTGTTCAATGGGTTCAATTTTATCATTTTATATATAAACTTACAAATTGAGTTTGATATAGATATACGCATGTGTGTGTGTGTGTGTTTGCGTGTGTGCGCGCGCGCGTGTGTGTGTGTGTGTGTGTGTGTGTGTGTGTGTGTGTGTGTGTGTGTGTGTGTGTGTGTGTGTGTGTGTGTGTGTGTGTGTGTGTGTGTGTGTGTGTGTGTGTGTGTGTGTGTGTGTGTGTGTGCGCACACATGCATAGAGAGAGAGAGAGAGAGAGAGAGAGAGAGAGATGAGAGAGAGAGAGAGAGAGAGAGAGAGAGAGAGAGAGATGAGAGAGAGAGAGAGAGAGAGAGAAGAGAGAGAGAGGAGAGAGAGAGAGAGAGTCATGAATGTTTTTTACCTATTAAATATTATTTTAATTTTTTTATGGTCGTATGTATTCATTATTCACATAAATGTTATGGATGTGTTGAATGAAATATATATCGTTTAAGTCTTATTTTTACCCATTTTGGTCATCAATGAATAATTCAAATATGGGCATCTTATGATAGTGACTATGTGCATTTTTATTTTTATCAACTAGATGGGTTCATATTTGATTAACCATGCACCTTTAAATTAATGATTCTCTTACTTCTACATTTCTTTTTCTAGTTATTCAACTTGGATATATTTATTGATGAGGTTCATGGTACCTTGGTTACTTGATTCTATGTTATTGTTCCCATTTGGTTGAAACTAGAAATTGGTTTATTCCTTTACATTTTTAAAGGTTTGAGTTTTATATTCTATCAATGGGCTTATTTGAATGAATTATAAATTGGGTATATTTTTTTAAAAATGGTTCACGGTACCCTGTGTATGTGATTTCATGCTATGGTATTCATTTTTGGTGAAAGTCTTGAAATTTTTTGGTTTCTTAAAATTTAATGGCTAATTTTATATGAGTTGATTTTGGGTTTAAATCAAATGGAACCTTAACTAAATATTTTATTTTAGTGAACAGGTTGTTCAAGTTTATCTTGGCATACATAAGATTCTATTATAAATTTTGTATGTGACTTGATTATAGATTTTGTGTGTGTTATTTTAAATGGCATGTCTCTGTTGGGATTTTAATATCGATATATGAATATTTTATATTATATGAACCCTTGATATTTTTGGTGAAGCTACTGGAATCTTGAGTGGTATATTAGGTGTTTGATTTCCTTTATATAGAACCTCAAAGGAGGTCTATTACTTTATTAAAAAATGTTTAAATCAATTTCAATGATTTGGTGGAATCATATGAGGTCATGAGACCATTGGATGATCCCACGAATATCATATATCAATTCCTGATTTAAATATGTTGGGCATTTTTCCTATTGTTGAAGTTTGGCATTGATGTTGTCATTGATATCAAAGGTTATAAAAAAAGTTGTTTGGAATTGATGTTATCCATGAGGTATTAATTTATTTTAATGTCATATAATACATGTGAAAAATTTTTAGGAGCATTGATAATTTTTTCATGGTTAGTTGTCAATTTTAAGTGGTAGAGCAGCCTAGTCTTGACACTAATCATAGCATAAGAAGGTTCATGGAATGTGGCTTGATGAGATAGATGCATAGAGACATAACAAGTTTTATGAGGTTTAGTGAACATGTTTAATAGTAATTGAAACAATAATATGAGTCTTAGGACAAGAATATAAAGGTAGGACCTATACACTTAGTATGGCAATAAACCACCTCTAGACTCTACTTGGCTGAGTGAGGCATCATAAGCTATTGAAAACACATATAAAGGACATTTGACATTGTTTGAAACTATGAGATGTTATGTGAGTATGTATCTAAGGTTTCTATCACTTGGAAAATGGTTATTAGGTCAATTTCAAGGCCTAATGTGACGTGTAGGTCAATGTCTAAGCAAGCAAAGAGATAAATGTTGGCCAAATGACATATGAGATTTAGATTTAAAGATAAAAATGAGAATATGATCATTTTTCATAGTGTGATATATTTTTACATGTGATTTTACCAAGTCCAAGTTCAAAATTTGAAGGTTTAGGCTTGAAAAAGTGTTTTGAGGTCTCTTAAGTATATAAAATGGAGGGTTCTCAACATGAGAAGGACTTTCAATTGTTTATTAGCATGTGTAACCTATGGAAGAGAATATGAGATGATAAGGAGATATGGGGAAGTGTCATATATATATATATATATATATATATATATATATATATATATATATATATATATATATATATATATATATATATATATATATACATATATATATATATATTAGTTTAATAAATAATGGGAAACTCTTTATGAATGATCACTGATACCAAAAACCCTATTAACCCTCTCTAAAATCGTAATAATGACTTGATGTGAAAAATATTGTTCTAAAGTGCCCATAATGGATTGGTATGTATTTTTAATGGATTTTAGGTTTGTATTAAACTCTCCCAAGTACATATAGTGTGATTTTTTTGTAAGATGAGTGAGTTGACCCTACAATAAAGGCCTTATTTCTCATATATTTGCTACAATAGTTAGAGTTGACCAAGTCAAAGTTGTCAAATGGATGGAGAAAAAAACTTGAGACTTATATAATATTTCCATGGTGTTTTATGATTAATTTATAGACCTTATGTGTGCTAAACTAGTTATCTAGGTTGAGCAGTTGTTATCAAATTTAATGGAGCAAATAATGAGAAAACTAGGTAGAAGTGAGATGATGATTAGGGATTTGTTATAATGCAATAAGGATGAATCCATGTAAATAAATAAATTATTTACTAATTTAAATAAATTTTAATTTTTGATATAATATTTTTATGTTAGTGAATATGGTGAATATGTTCTTCATAAGTTGACTTGTCTAGGTCAGATGAGATAGCGAGGTACAAGGCTATGAGATTAGTCTACAAGACCAATATTACCATTTTACCATATTATTTGTGTATAAAATAATTTTATAATTACCTAATTATATCATATAAATTAATTTTATTTCTCTGAAAGTGGTCTTGTAGATGTTGAAGTTCCTTGTTCCCATGACCATATTTTGAGAATACTTGGCAGTTTTGAGTGGGCTACTTGTAGAGAATTGTTTGACTCCTTTTGAAAAATGTAATTAAGTATAATTAAATTGGTAATATTTTTTATATTTATTTAATATTATATTTATATTATATATTTCCATGATTTTTTATCTAATTTATTTTTTTATCTTTAATAGTTCAAGATAAACTTTCAAGGTATGCATATGCCTAATTATGAAAAATGTTAATGAAATGCTTTAAGTGGTGATTAAATATAAATTATGCCATTAAAATAAGAGGAGTTTATCAAGGGTATATTTTATTTTAATTTTTATTGTTCCTTATGTGTATGAAATTTGAAAATGTTCCAGTAGGATTAAAGTGTAACATCTGCTAGTGAAGACCTAATTAAAATAGGTCTCCTTAATGCCTAAAAGAGGTTTATGATCCTATATTTTATGAAGAAACTATTTTAATATTTGATTCATGTTTTTGGTATGTAATAAGTCATATTTTAATGATAATATACATTTTTAAGTGTGTATGGCCAACCAATAGGTGTATGATCAAAATACTAGTATAAAAACAAGGCATAATTGACTAGTTGTTGAATGAGTGAGTTGAAGAAAACTATATATCACTTTGAGAAGATAAAAGACATGTTATAAACCTTAAAAATAGTGTAAATAAAATATCATGCATATATAACAAGGGTAATGTATATGAATATCAAGGTCAAATGACCTAATCCATCTTAAAGAGACCTAGATGGGTGAAGGAGATGAGAAGGTATTATGAGAGGGATAAGAGTGTGAAGAGATGAAGAGGTGTTGATCATCAGTTGGTTGATAAAAAAATTTTATTTATGGTGATAAAATAAATCTATTGGATTATTTTATATTGATTCATATATGGAATTAGTTCCTCCTTGCAGGTATGTGTTTGCTAAAGCCTAGTCAAGTGGGTACTTGGTTATTTGGGGTTGGTGTTCCATGTGAAGTTGGTGTTTCACTAAATAAAAATGTTTTTACTATAATAATTTATTACATTTTAATATATTGGTGTTTTTTCTTCTCTTTGAGGGTTTACCACTTGAATAAGTGTTTTATGTGTTATACTCTTGTCTTGTACTCATATAAATGGCTCTTGATGTGTTGTTAGTTAACTATATTGCTTTGATAGTTCAAGAATGATAAATTAAAGTTGTAAAAGGTTTGTAATAGTGATTCACCCCCTCCCCCCATTCCATCCTTAATAATAATTTTTCTTCCAGTAATTGGTATTACAGCTTGGTCATTTTAGACAAGTCTAAAAGTTTGAAGGTAATCCTATGAAGAACAAGATGTCTTGTGATCAATAAGAAAAAGACAACATGTATGATAATGAAGTATAATATGAAAGTGAAGAAGGAAAAGATAAATTATACCTTGAAACTTAGTTTATAAGTTCTCTTGATGACTTGAATCATCAAAATTAGACTATAAATGATCTCAAAGGTTAGTTAGAAAGTGTCGACATGAGGTTTAGGTCAAAATATGTTGAATATGACTACTTGAATAAAAATATAGATTCTTTAAAGGTTGAGCATGAGCAAGTCATTAATAAAATGATCAAGTTTGAGACAGAGAGAGAGAGTATGAGAAGTCAGTGAAAGTAAAGAGTAACAAAATGAAAATACCTATTAGACATTCCAATGGAATAAAGCATAAGACATCATGGGACCATAGGAAAAAAAAGTAATCAATCAAAATACAAGTACAAAAATATTATTTGATACATCTATCATAATATAGGAAACATTACAAGATTATGATTTAATATAACTAGAAGGACCCCAAGATTAAATAATACATAAAAATCTCTTAGAATTAATGAGAAGAATAAAACATTTGTATAAAATCCAAAGTAAGTTAGGATTAATCATCTTGAGCTCAAGAGTCAAGATGGACTATTTGCCAAGGAGGAAAAAAAACTAAAGAGGATTTTATGCTAGCTCAGACTCCATTTCACATTCAAGATGAATCCATGAAATGATATATATATATATATATATATATATATATATATATATATATATATATATATATATATATATATATATATATATATATATATATATATAATTATTTATTGAGCCACATGACATGAGAAAGAAATAAGTTCATCTAAGAAAAAAAATGCTTCATTAACATTGACATTTGGATACAACACAACTGCCAATATACTTGGCAAGGGTGTATTGAGATTGGAAAATGGGAAGAATAAGACACAAAATATGTTGTACTTGGAATATTTAAAACATAAACTGATTAGTTTAAGTCAAATCCATAATCAAAATCACACACTAACCTTTCATGACATAGGGTGTGAGATAAGGATAACCAAATTAGGAATGCTAATTTTTAATGTTAAAAGGATTGAGAATAATGTATATGACTTGAATGAGATCAAGAAGGAGAGATTCTTCATGAGAAAGATATAAATTTTTTGACTATGGCATAAAATGTTAGGTAACATAAATTTTTACAATATGGTCAAGATTAGCACCTAAAAGTCTGTGAAGAATGTGCTGAAAATGACCAAACCTATAAATATACTTTGTAAGGCTTGTAAACATGGTAAGTAGACTAGAAGAAGGTTCAATTCTAAGGATTTCTCTATGACATGAACCTTGGAGTTAATATACACTAATATTTGTGGACTTAAAATAATTAAAAAAATTTAAGGATATAACTAAATGTTACTCGTAGATGATTAAATAATAATGACTTGGGTTGCATTCTTGAAAGAAAAATCAAAATATATTGATAATTTCAAGGCATTCAAGGATCCAGTTGTTAATGAAAATAATGTTAACATCATGTGCATATTATATGATACAGAAGAAGAGTGTTGGTCAAATTAGTTATGATAAATGAATCAATAATAGAATAATTGAAGAGATGGTAATAACTATTCTAAATGAATCTATATTATTAGATGGATATCAGAGAGAGGCAATGAAAACTATAGTATACATTTTAAATAGAGGATAGATAAGGACTAATGGCAATAAGACCCCTTATGAACTATGGAAAGCCATACCTACTAATGTGGAACACTTTAGAGTGTTTGAAAGCAAATGCTTCATCAAAAGAGATGAAGAATGATTTGGTAAGTTTTATTCTAGGTCTAATAAAGTAATATTCATCAGATACTCATCAATAAGCTCAACCTCTAGATGTTATAGTAACAGGTTGAAAAATATAGTAGAAATAACTAATGTGAATATTGATGATATAAGTTATATGAAGTCACACTCTTCGTCAAAGGATTCATAAAATAATTTGGAATTCAATAATGAATAATAAATAATTGAGATAGATGAGTAAGATGAAGAAGTTTAGGAAAGACAATATTGAAAGGGTCCTTTAACACATATTTAGAGAGACCATCCTGAATCACAAATCATTGGTAACAAGTATGCATGTGTGCAAATAAGGATAAAGGTGGTAGGTAACCCAAATAAAGATAATGTTTCTATATTGTATAATATTTAACCTAATAACCTTATAAAATCAATCATAGACAAGTCTTGGATATGTGATATGAATAAGGAGTTAGACCAAATAGAAAATAATGAGACTCTAGAAATAGTTACTTGGCCTAAATACAAGAATGTAATTGGCGTAAAATGGGTGTTTAGGAATAATTTCAATGAAGATGGATAAATCCTTAGGAACAAGTATAGATTGGTATGAAATGGATATGCACAATTTTAATAGGTAGATTTTTAGGAGACCTTTGTTTCAGTAGCAAGATTGGAGGCTATTAGATTATTTATAGTATATGCGTGATTCAAAGGGTTTAAGATGTATTAAATAAATGTAAATTTAAATTTTCTTCAATGGGAACTTGGAAGAGGTGATGTACATATGCCATCTTAAGTGTTTCTAATTATTAGGTAACAAGGACTATGTATGTAGATTGAAAAAGGCTCTTTATGGTCTAAAACAAGATCCTAGAACTTGGTACACCGAATTGGACAAGTACATATTAGAAAAAGGATTCAAAATAGGATTTGAAGATAGTAATATGTACATAAAGACATAAAATGATCGTTAGTTTATAGTGGTTGTCTATGTGGATGACATCATATTTGGTAAAAATAGTGAGAGTATGATTAAGGCCTTTATAGATGTGATGAAGATGGAAGTTGAGATGGCCATATTAGGAGAACTATCATTATTCCTTGGGTTAAAAATCAATCAATAAAAAGGTGGTATATTCATTTAATAAGTTAAGTATATAACAAAAATGTTGAATATCTTTAAGAATGATTATTTCAAGGCAGGTCCTATGATCATAAGGTGTATGTTAAGCAAGGAGGATAGATCTCCAAAGGTCAATCAGTCATCATATAGGTCAATGATTGGAATTTTTATATATAATAATACCTCTAAACCTAAAATCATTTAAGTAGTAGGTCTTGTTGGAAGATTTCAATTAGACCCAAAGGAAAATAATTTGCTAGCAGTGAAAATAATACTTAGGTATCTCAAGGGGACTATGGAGTTTGGGTTGTTGTATCAAAAGAGCAAGCAGTTTAACATGAAAACCTATACATATGCAAACTAGGTAGGTAATATACCTGATAATAAGAGTACTAGTGGAGGATATTTCTTCTACAAAGAGTTCCTAGTATCACGGATGAGCAAGAAACAACCATCAATGGCATTATCTACTTGTGAAGCTGAGTACACTGTACAACTTCGTGTTGCACTCAAGTCTTATGGATGAGATAGACCTTAAATGATTACAAAGTAAAGTATGATAGTACTACTCCTATATTTTGTGACAATATAAGTGTTATAAGTTTTTCCAAAGAACCCAGTTATGCACTCAAGGACTAAGCACATTCCCATCAGGTATCATTTCCTAATAAAATAGGTAAGTGAATAAAATTTCAAGCTTGAGTATGTATCTATGAAGTATTAGATTACATATATGCAAACCAATACACTTTATAAGATAACATTTAAACATATAAGATAGGAATTGGGTGTAATTACTTCCCCTAGACATCATTAAGGAGGTTATGTGATGAATGGGAGTTAATCGGGTGGTTCACTAGCTCTAATATTAGGTGAGTGGTGATGAGAGGGTATGCATAGAGATAGGGGAACATGTTTGTATTATGCTTCATAAAATCATAATAATATGTGTTGAGGTTCTTGGTTCCAATAATTTTGATCCAAGAATCTTCAGGTATCTCTTTTTCATTTACATCAAAGGGGGAGAAATTTCAATATGGGGATGAAATAGCCTATTGAGAGAAGTATTTGAGTGTAATTTTCACTAATGAGAAAGGGGGAGATTATTGAGTATTTTCATTGATGTCAAAGGTGTATTTTGTGAATTTTGATGTCAAAGGTGATTAAAGATTATTATAAGTGTGCCATGATAGAAATAAAATGAGAAAATTTGAAGGAAACCAATGTCTTACATTTGCATGGAAGGTATAGGTCTTTGACGTTAATTGCATGGGAAGCATAGTCATCACATGAAGAGGTATGTGCATGGTTAAATGAATTAACATATTCATTTAAATGTTTAATGTAATTGTCTGAGAATTTAAGTAAGGTATATAGAAATTTTTAATAGTTTCAAGGTGAGCCTATAAGGGTTGGAACTTCACTCTATGTCTGCACCCAAACCACTTCTAGACCCTATTTGGCCCAATGAGGTAAGAAGATCAGATTTAAAGGAAATAATGAAAATTATAGCATGGATAGAGGTGAGATAAGTTATTTTAGATATGATCACAAATTTTGAGG
>JARHVA010006804.1:137500-170000 GCA_037957365.1 Torreya grandis | reverse complement strand
AAATCATCAAGTTTATACAGATAATAATAATTATCATAACCCTCAAAGACACATAGATACCTAGATAAGATATTCATTATTTCTATAAAAAAAAAGAGGTTCCCCACTTTTTAGAGAAACATACAAGGTGTGGTGTTGAATACAACAAATGGTGACTCATAAGGGTGAATACTTTAGAGTTTTCAAGAACCTAAAATCCATGGATTTACAATCTTAAGATCAACAATAAGTTTATCTCAAAACAAATGATGAAACTAGAAATGGAAATAGTCTCTTAATAATCCTATGAAACATACTAACTTTACTTACACTTTGAATTTGTGTGTTTTTCTTTATCTTTTGTCTCAAGTTTTCAAGTAAAGGCATGAGGGTAAGCCATAGGTTTCACTTTTATTGTGTGTTAGGTGTATTTATGGGTAGTTTGGGCCTTGTTCTATTTCCATCCAGGTGTTTATAACCCCAATAGAGATACCTTTAATCACATATTCCTCTTTTATTCATATTTTTCATGATGCATGATACATTGATCTTCTTACACTATGTAGGCTTTAAATACCTTTTTAATTTTATTTTGTAATTTTGGATTGTGCCTTTTATTTTTTTCAAATCTTCTCTTTGTTTTGCTTTCAAAAAGAGGGAAAAGGTGACCACAATGAGATGGTCTTATTAATTTTTTGGTTTAATCAAAGTATTCATATCAACTCTTGCCCATGCCCGTGTTTATTACCTTAAACAAGTATTAATGTTTTATGTGATTTTGGCCTAAGGTAATAAGGAGAGTTTTCTAAGTTTGCATAGATCTATGAGACTAAATTTCACATACCTGATGAATCACTAGCTTTAGGACACATTCATGGCTAACTCTATCTTTGCTTACCTAGATTACAAGTTTTAAACTATATTATACACCCCCCTTGATTTGGATTAGATTTAAAACACCTAAAGATGTGTTTGATTATACTAGGATTGACCAAAATTAGACTGTCATGAAATCAAAAGATAGCTAATCTAGAAAACAAGAAAACTATTAAAATCAACAAAGACAAATCTATAAAACATGAACTAGGCTATGAAAAGAAAACTACTAAAACAAAGAAACTAAATAATAAAAAAATCTAATCTACTACTACCTATAATTAAATATATATTTTAATTCAAAAGCCTTGCCAAATGGGGAAACCATAAAGTAATACTTTAAAAACTATCCATTAACTTGATATGCCAGATCATTAGCTTGAAGATATTTCAAATAAAATGTATTATTGCCCAAAATTTTTTAAATTTGACATGGTCCTATCCACAGAGGGGTAAACTTGTCATTTATTCTTTTTTTATCATAGGATTTGTCCCATAGTAGCACCAAGTTAGAGATCCTAAATACTTTGAATTTGTCTCTCTTATCAAACCATATCTTGCCCACATCTTGTTGTTTACTAATGTTTTACAATGCTTTATCCCTAGAGTCTTCTATTTCAATGATGTCGAGTAATCTAGACTCTATTTTTTCATTTGGCTCCATGTATTTTTACATAAAATGATATGTTGGTAATTTTAGTATGATTGATAAAATTAGTTGTTTACCATATACTAGTAGATACGCTTAAGCTTTGAGGGCCTATTTGTACCTAGTCATATCTACCAAGAGTGCATATTTTAGTAACAAGTGCCACTCCCTGGGTTTATCTATAACCAAATCTTGATCACATTTATGAGGTTTTTATTAGTTGACTTAGCCAATCCACTCCATTATGGGTAGTGTTTGGTGGATGATCTAATCATAATCTAATTATCATGGGGCCACTTAATGAATTTAGTTAATTAAAATTCTGATCGATTATTAAAAACTAAAGAAATAGGGGTGGCAAACTTGTTTGTGATATGTTATTCAAAAAAATTATCACAACTTGGGCTCTAGAGTTCTTCATTGTAGCTACTTCAGTCCATCTAGTATAGTAATCTATAGTAGTGAGCACAAACTTGAGTCCAGTCGAGTAATTTTAGTTTATAACACTGATGAAGTCTAAGACCCATTTGGCAAATAGACTACCTTCAATAATAAGTTTTAGAGTCATTATTGTGTTTACCTCTCTTTTTCTGAAACCCAACATTCATGGCATGTCTTCACATGAAAGTGAAAATTGTTGAAGATAGTCATCCAATAATAACCCATTATGAGTCTTTTATGGGTTGTAGTATTGTTATATGGATGGTCATTGTTCATGTTTTGATATATATTTTTCTAATATTTTTTGAGCTTCTCCATGTGATACACATCTTAGATAAATACCTTCATAATTATTTTTGTAGAGAACTCATTTTTTCATCATATAATGATAAGCCTTGAGCCTTCAATCTCTCCTTTTCTATCTTTTCAGATCCTAGGGTCATGTTCTAATGAGTAGGAATTGAATAATATCTAAATATGAATTTTTTTGGTAGACCTATGTCTAAAAAATTTCTTCAATGGTTATGTGTGGGTCTATTTTAGTCATAAATTGAACTATGCCTTTTCCTCTAACAATACTATAAGGTTTAGTTTCACTATCAAATTCTTATAATTTTTCCATTCATTTACCTCTTTGCTCCGATAATTCATTGTGTCCAGGCATGAGCTTCATAGTAGGAACAAGTACTATGGTGATTGTTTTATTCCAGAGGATGTAGTGTCTAAACTTTTTGACTATTTTGATGTGAGTGAAAATTTGTTTATCCATCAAGGAATACTTATGGTATGCATATTTTTTGTTAGTACTCATAAATTCAGTAGGATGTTCACTTTCTTCCCTCTTTTGCATAATCATGACAATAATAGTATGTTCTAAGGCAAATTCATACAATAAAAATTCCTTAGTGAAATCAAGGCTTACTAGCATTGGAGATTTACAAATAACCTTTTTTAAATCTTGGAAGGACTTATTAGCTTTAAGTGTCTACTCTACTTTGGAATTCTATTTTATCATTCTGTTTAAGGGTCAAAAAATCTCTGCAAATATTGATATAAATTTCCTTACAAACTTTATATTTTGAAATAAGGATTTGAGCTCTTTTTTTCCTATTTGGAAACATTATTTTTTAAATCCCCTAAATCTAATATAGGTCAATAGTGATTCCATCCCTTGTAATGATGTGGCCTAATAGTTTTCCTTTGGTAATGTTGAATATAATTTTCTTTGGGTAAGGTGATACCCTAAACTTCTTACACATTTCAAAAATTATGAGATCATCAATGTATATAATGATGGACTTCCCTATCAGTCCTTAGAATGCATGATTCATTTCTTGTTGATCAACCTAAATGGTATTAACTTATATGCTTATGTTCCCTATTTTTTATTAAATATTGTTTTTGTCCTATCTTCTAATTCGACTAGTACCTGATTGTAACCTAAAAATTCACATATAAAAGAGATCATCATAGAGCCACTTACAGTCTATATTACATCATATAATGAGGTAAAATGATAATCTCATATAATTGGAAATAAGAATGCAGGAATGAAAATAATAAAAATATTGGTAAGTAATTTCAATAAATAGAATTTTACTCTATTATTCAATATTGAACTTAAGAGTCTTATGTAATCAAGTAAAGACAAATTTTGGATAGGTGATATGAATGAGGAGTTATAACAAATAGATAACAACTAGACTTAGGAATTAGTTCCTAGGCTTAAAGATAAAAATGTGATTGCCATAAAATGCATGTTTAGAAATAAATTAAATAAATATGGTTAAGGCACTACAGACAAGGATAGATTGGTACGCAAGGGATATGAACAAGTTAAAGTGGTAGAATTTGATGAGAAATTCATACCAGTAGTAATACTAGAGGACATCAAACTATTTCTAGCATATGTAAGATTCAGTGGATTCAAGATATACCAGATGGATGTAGAATCCACCTTTTTGAATGGGAATTTAGAAGAAGAAGAGTACATTAAGAAACATGAAGGGTTCTCACTATCAGATGACAAAGACTATGTTTGTATATTGAAAAAGGCTCTCTATGGTCTAAAATAGCCTCCTAGAGCTAGGTATGCTGGGCTGGACAAGTATCTTCTAGATCATGGATTCAAAAGAGGAGTTACATATAATAATTTATACATAAATACAAAATATGACCATCTATCAATAGTATTTATCTATGTGGATGACATCATCTTTGGTGGAAATAATGAGAATATGACCAAGGCCTTTGTAAAGGTGATGAATAAAAAGTTTGAGATGTCCATGATAGGAGAACTATCATTTTTTCTTAGGTAATTAATCATTTAATCTAAAAAAGGTATATTAATATAACAATCCAATTAAATAAGAGGATGTTGAATAATTTTGAGATGGAATATTGTAAAGTAGTTAGTATACCCATGATCATTGGATGTAAGTTGAGCATAGAAGATGAGTCTTCAAAGGTCACTCATGCATCATATAGGTCAATGATTGGAAGTTTTTTGTACACCAATGCCTCTATACCTAACATCATGTAAGTAGTAGGTCTTGTGGGAAGGTTTCAAGTAGATCCAAAGGAGAATCATCTAAAAATAGTAAAAAAGATACTCAGGTATCTTAATGGATCTATGGAGTATGGATTACAGTATAAAAAAAGAAAGAACTTTAATTTGAAAACCTACATATTTGGAAGAAAGTATAGATTATAAGAAAAGTACCAGTGGAGGATCCTTCTTCTTAGGTGGGTGCCTACTTTTATGGATAAGCAAGAAAAAACCATTAGTAACATTTTCTTCTTATATTGATGAGTAAATTGTATTAGATTCATGTTTCACTCAGGTCCTATGGATGAGATAGACCCTAAATACTATAAGGTGTATTATGATGATCTTAATGATACATATTATGACAATACAAGTTCTATAAATATCTCAAAGAACCCTATCATTCACTTAAGGACCACAGACACTCCCATTAGCTATAATTTTATAATATATTGGGTAAGTGATAAAAGTGTCAAACATGAATATGTTTTTTCATAGGATCAGAACACAAACATCATGACCAAACCACTTCCAAAGGTAACTTTTGAACATCTAAGATAGGAATTCGGTGTAATTCATGTACTTATAAATCATTCAAAAAGTCAAATACATAAGGGTATCTATTCATTCTCATTATCTCTAATAATTGGTTAGTTGTTCCATGAAGGTTTGTATGAAGATAGGGGATCATGTTTGTATTATGTCTCATAAACTCATAAATCCTATGTGTTGAGTGTTTTGGTTTCAAGGAGTGTGATTCAATGAGTTATAAACATCCCTTTATAATTTATGTCAAAGGGGAAGAAGGAAAAGAATGGGGAGATAAGAATGATTATTATATGGTATGATTTTATTTCAATGACAAAGAGGGATATTTTTGAGCATTTTTACTATTGTTTAAGTTTGGCATTGATGTTATAAATGTCAAAGTTTCTTAAGAAAGGTGTTCATGAGGTTATTCAAGAATTTTATTATTTGATAACAAAACTGTGAGGTATGACATTGTTTGATGAACATGAAAGACATGTGAAAAAGGTATAAGATCATCAATAAGTGTTTTAAGGTTAATTATCAAGTTTCAAGTTCTTGAGAAGCCTAGTCATGACACTAGTCATAACATGAAGAGTCATAGTGAGAAGGTTTGAGAATGGTGGCTTGATGAGATAGATGAATAAAGGCATAAAAATTTGTATGAGGATTCTTATAAAATTATGAAAGGCATTGGAGCACTCATATGATTCTCAGGGTGAGCCTATAGGGTTATGACCTACAAACCTGGTATGTAATTAGATCCCCTCTATACCTTGCTTGCCCTAGTGAGGCATCATGAACTATTAAAGAGAATATGAAGGATGTTTAACATTATCTAAGAATTTGATCTATTTTTTGAGAATTTATATTACATTTTTAGAGATTTGATAGTGGCAAGAAGGTCATTTTCAAGGCCTAGTGTGACTTACAAGTCAAGGTCTATGCAACCAAAGAGAGAGATAGTGGTCAAATGTGGTATGAGATTCATATTTCAAGATACTAATGATAATATGAGTAGTTTTTTTAGTGTGATACATTTTTATAGGTTTTTTCACTAATTTTGAGGTCAAAATTTGAGGGTTTATGATTGAAAAAGCGTTTTGATGTCTCTCAAGTGTACAAAATGGAAGGTTCTCAACTTGTGAAGGAATTTTAGGTGTTTAATGGAATGTTTAAATTCTATATGGGAAATTTATATATTAATTAAATATGGGGAAGGGTCCTATCTAATATCTCTAATCATTAGTTTTGGAAATAAGGGGCAATCATTTATGAAGGATTGCTAACATCGAAAACAATGTTAATCGTCTATAAAACTGTAACAATGAACTAATGTGAAATATATTATTCTATAGTGATAATAATGGATTGTTATGGGTATTAAATCTATTTGAGGTTTTATTTAACTCTCTAAATCACCTCCATGTATGATTGGTTGGTCATATGAGTGAGTGGACCCTATAGGAAAGCCGTTATTTCTTAGAGGTTTGTATTAGTCAAAGTTGACCAAGTGAAAGTTTTTAAATAGATGGAATGAAAATATTTATACTTATATTTGATTTCCATGGTGGTTTTTTAGTAAGTTATATAACTCAAGTTTCTAAACTAGTCAACCAAGTTGACTGGTCGCTAACAAACCTAATGGTTCAAATAATGAGAAAACTAGGCAAAAGGGAGAAGATAATTAGGAATGTGTTATCATGTAGTAGGGATTAGTAAAATTAATTGAATATGTTATTTAATACTTTTAATTATTGTTAATTTTGTATATATTTTTTTGAGGTAAGTGTATATGAAGAAATTTTTTCTCATACAATATAAATGTAGTCAAGACTATGAGGCACAAGATAAATGTAATCATAAATTTTAAAATACTATATATCTATAGTAAATAGTCTCAGACATTGAATAGATTAAATTAAAATTTTGCTCATACAAGATAAATGTAATGAAGACTATGTAGTCAGTTAAATTAGAAGAAATAACACATTGAATAGATAAAATAGGTATTTTAAACCATAATTATGGTGTATGGAAACTATCATGAAGATCTAGTAGGGTTACTATAGATGACTATCAAGGTTAAAGGACTTAATCCATCTTGAAGAGACTTAGGTGACTAAAGGAGCCTAGAAGGTAGTTTAAAAGGGGCAATAGTGTGAAGAGATGAAGAGGTGGTCATCATATTATTATTTAAAAATAGGGTTTCATTTAGGTTATTAAATCAATTATGTGGTTGAGTTGGTGCTGAGTCATCTAGGGGGTTGGTGCCTCCATGCAATTAGGTGCTTGCTTAAGCCTAGTAAAGTGGGTGCTTGGCTAGTTGGGGTTGGTGTTCCATATGAAGTTGGTGATTCAATAAATATTGGTGTTTGTATTATATTAATTTATTCAATTTAAAAATATCAATGGGTTTTCTTTCCCTTGAGGGTTTCCAACTTAAACAATTGTTCTATGTGTTATTCTCTTATCTCATGTTATTATAAATGGTTCTTGATGTGTTGTTAGTTCACTATATTGCTTTGATAGTTCATGAATGACAAATTAAAGTTGTAATTTTTTTTTAGGACTAATTCATCCCCCTCTTCATTATTTATATTCAAATAGACTACGTTTACATAAATGAATGAATGTTCGAAACATTGCTTGTTATTTCTAGAATTTATTTGCATGGTTGTAGTCATAGTGGTTGTGTTGACTAATTTATTATAATGAATATTTATTTATTTGTGATGAATACATATTTATTTGTGTTTATTGGTATAATGGTCTAGCCCTAGTGAGCTATGGTTTGTGTGTTTATAACTGGTTTAACTTATATGTTTATGCTTCATATTTTTCTATATGATTTGTTTCAATTATATTGATATTGTGTAAGCATTTTTACACTAGGATTAAATGATTAAGATATGATTTTTTTGATTATATGTCTAGGAAATATATTGATGTTCAAGATAATATATTTCTACCATATGCTTGGAGGGTTTACAAGTTGGGATTTTTTGAATGTTATGGACATTGATTTAGTTTAAATCTATTTTTATATCCTTCAAGCAGCCTATAATGGATATCCCCATTCCTAATTTATATCGATACTGAGTTTGGTTATTTATATCCCACCTCAAAATGGTGTTTTATTAACATTTTCTTGTGTTACATTTTATTGTGTAAAGATATTCAATGGTTCAAAATCTAACTTACTCATAATCCTTTCTTAAACCTAATTACCGAAACCACCATCCAAATGATAAATAGGGTGGTAAGGGATACTAATATTTGGGCTCATATGGATAGTTGGAAGAGGTTGTCTTATTTGATTACATATTACTCCATTCCTAGATGATCTTGCGAATAGGAATGAATTAATTGGTAATAATTTAATTAATATTATTTATATGTTTTAAACTTAAATTTTTTTTATCATTTTTTATAATATGGTTATGAATACACTTATTATCTTATTTCATATGATATTAGTTTAGTTATATTAGCGATTTATGATATTTAGTTTTGAAATTGAAAATGAAATATGTAGAAAGAGGAAGTAAAAAATTATAATGTTGATTACATGGTAGGATGTGGAAGTTAAATTATGTTTATGAATATAATTAGTTATGCATACTTTAATATTTTTAGATGTTTAGATGAACATCATTTCTATTCATATATTAGAATATTTCTTTGGTATTATTAGTCTAGTATTAATCTCTTGTTATGTTGATATAACATTGTTTATTTTTCACATGAGTACTTATGATAAATATAAGTAAGGGTTTACTCATGCACATATATTGTTTAACCATTTATGTTAAAGCATATATAAGTACATTGGTTTGAATGTGAACAAGTTAGATTCTTAATTTAAATAAATTTGCATTGGTGAATTACTTAATTATCTCTATTTAGTTTATAAATATATAAATGTTTATGATTTGATTTATATATGTTGCTTTAACCTTTGAGGAAGTAAAGAATATATATATATATATATATATATATATATATATTTCTTAGATGTTTATACCTATACATGGATTATATAAATCAGTTATGTTAAGCTTGCTACTGGTATATATGGAAAACATAAATAAAATTCTCTCTCTTACATACCTTAGTCCTATATGGATACATATAAATGTATGTATGTTATATTTAATTATTCTATTAATTTTGATCTCTTTTCTTAAATTTTAAATACTAGAGACATTGTGGAAACATATAAAATGATGACTTTGATTACTAAGCTAGGGTTGCCGAGTATGTAATTAAGTTGAAAGTGAATTTTTGGAATAAATTGTCTATGAGTAGAAGAAAGAAGCTACATTAGATTACTTGTATTATGAAATTATTAAGAGATGTCCTCTCCCTTGATTGATGATTATATAAATGAGTAATGGATGAATGTATACATGTTGAACTTTTTTACTATGAGATGAGTATTATAGAAAATTCTTCCTGTTGGCTGAAATTGATTTTAGTGATGTTTCATGACATGAAAAAATAGTTATTTTATAATAGTTCCTTAATTATAACATTTTATTTGCATTCCACTAAATTAGAAACTTGGCTGAAATTTATTATTTTGTATAACACACTTGTTGATTTAATGATTTATATATGCATTTAATTATTTAGAATATTTTGTTGCTCATGTACTTCTAATTTTTTATCCACTTTGAAACCTATGTTATACATGCATCAATTATGCGTGCTCATATATAAAATGTATTACTCTATTAAATTTGATCATATGTGGAAGATGTTGTATGAGTGTTATGATTATTTATTTAATCAATTATTGATCATAGAAATGTTTAATGAGATATTTTTTCATTTTTCTTAATATATTTTTAAGTTAAAGTATGGCTAGAAAATAATAAATCAAGTGTGAAATTTGTATGAGCTGAATGTGTTCTCTTTACTTTTAACATTACAATTTATTGAATAATCAATGTCAAATAGAATATACACTTGTCTGAAATATACTTTTAATTACATTAACATATCTTTTATTAATTATGTCATGTTTTCTATTACCAATATAAAATAATTAATATAAATTAAATTATAGGTTATCAATGAATCTTATTTGATGAATAATGAATTTGATCATAGTTGTATCACTATTCATTTAATCAATTAATGGCATTGATGCTTATAAATTTAGTGTTATGTTAGCTTAAAATGATATGTTAGCAATAGTGCAATGACTTTTATACTTTGAGTTAGTTGACAACTTGATAGTGTAGCAATCAATAATTGCCTATGATTCTTTGATTTTCATTATGTTCTTGATGGTACATTATTTTATGCAATGATAATTTCTACTGTATACTTATTGTAATTTAGTATAATCCTAGCATGTGTTTAAATTAGTTTCTAGTGGCTACTGAGGATTTACCTTTCTAAAATCATACATGATTATCAAATTATTACAATATTATATCATGTACTCATTTTGAATACCTTTTTAACCCAAACTATAACATAGAATTTTAGATTTATCCTTTTTGGTTAGCCTAAATTTAAATATTTAACCATCCTTAATATAAACCAAAACCTACTAAGGAGAGTGAGGTGTTTACTGAGGGATACAGAGCTATAAATATTCTTATGTGGAAGAAAAAGTGCCACATGTGTATCTTGGTACCTATCCATATATGTGTACATTGTTACACCAAAAAAGTCATAAACATCCTTAAGATAACCTACTTCCCTATATCATCCTTTATGAGTAGTTACCCCTAGATAATTACCTCAAATTACCTCCTTTGATTCCAATTATGCATATGTAAGTACTCTAAATGAGTATTGATTGCTTCAACAAGCAAGGTATTGGGTCCGACATGTATCCAAAAACATACTCTGATATGAAATTCCAAATTTTTTGTGGTTATTTCATACATCCTTATATAATATTAGATACCCATCTCTCCTTTTATTTCCTCCTTTAGAATAACCTCATCACATTTTCACTCACTTTATCTTTGACAATTGATACACATATTCAACTTTGAAGGATCAATTATATCCATGGATTCTTTAAACAAAACCACTCCCATATCATTATTTATAGTATTGATCGAGAATTTAATTACCTTATCATCATCGACAAAGAGGAACCTTAGAGTTCTATCTTTTCCCAATTATATGATTTCAAGGGACATTGAAACATGACAAAGATATCATCTCACTATCACAAGCATCCATTACATCCCACCATATGTTCATATGTCAATCTATCCATTTCATCAATTATCTCTACTAGACCTCAAGAAATCAAGTGTACAAGTTAGTACATTAGTTTTGACATTTATAAGTACATCCAAAAAAATTTATTTTTGTAAATTACTTGTATATATTTTATTCAGATAATATTTTTTTCCAAATCCTTCACTTTGTAATCAAATTAGTGAGGTCAAATAAGGTGATCTATGTTTTTCATGCTTAAAATGAAAATGAAAATTCTCATTTGCAAAAATTATTAGATATATATTTTATCCCCAAAATATCAGTTTGAAAATTATAATATATCTGGAATGGTGTTTTATTTAATTAAATGTGTTTTTATCTGAATTACCTACATTATGATCATAAATGCCTACTTTTTGATCTTACTTTCTCACATTATTACTGTGATTTGTCTATAAGGTTTTAAATTTAAATCTCAGTTTATTCCTTTATGAATAAATTCAATAATATAATGTATAGAATAAACATGAAATAAAAATTACATATAATAACTATGTATATATAAATTATAACATTTTGTGGTTTGTATACATATGTTAGATGGTATGTATGTGTATCAAAATTATTCCATAATGACATAAAAATGGGCCATATCGACATAAAATATATACCATTTATTTATATAAAAATGGACCGAATACACATACAAATTTGTCCATGTAATCATATCATGTGGACCTATTATGCATACAAAATTCTGTATATCAACATGTATAAAAACATTGAGACTAAAACTAGATCTCCCAATTCTCAGTAGCTTTAAATAAATTAAAATTAATTGACATAAATGTATAAATTTGAGTGGTGGATGTCTCGTTATAGGGGGATACTCTGATCTCATATTTTGAAGGATGAAATTTCTATGAACTAATCTCATAAAGAAATTTTTAATGCAAAACATAAATATTAGAAAATAATATATGGAAAATGATGGAGTTTCTAAGAATAAACCTTTTTAACAAGGTGATTTTGGGCTTAGCTCATGCCACATAAAGGATTCTGTAGGTTTATGTGACCTTGAATAAATAAGTTATTGAGAATACTATGGAGAATAAAGATATGGTTGGATATATGTGCATAAAAATATAAATATGATGTGCAATATTTTTACTTGAAGTTCAAAAGCATAATTGCACTATATTTTTTCTTACCATCCTCTATTTTTGAAATAGGTGGTGTTGTCAAAATATTACATCTTGGGACAAAACTTTAATCATAGGTTATTTTGATCCAACTCGGGTAACCATAGGATCTCTCATCATTTGTATAATCCATAAATGAAATTGGTAAATTATGAATGAATTAAAAGTAAACCTATTTTAAGATAAATTTAAATTATTCCTTTTACATAAAGGCAAAAGGATAATAATAGGTAGCTATAATGCTAATTAATGTGTTATCATCAGAAAATATTAGTCTAGATAGGGTAATAATAGTGTTTATCATGTTCTATATGCAAAAAATTAATTAAACGTAAAAACTAAAACTTATTAATTTTCAATTTACTTTGTGAAAATGATTATAGGGTACTAAAATGTTAATCACAACCTCAATAACATAATACAAATAAGGTGGTGTACCTAAAATATTTGTTATCATCTATATAGATAAAAAAACATGAGATCAGTCAAATATTAATCAATTAAGTAAAGACAAATCAAAATATAAGCTTAATAAATTTGATTACATATATATAAATTAACTATAATTAATTACATGCATGAATACATATGTGAAGTAGGTAAGCGCTAAATATCTATTTGTGTGCTAATATGAGCTATTGAAGCAAATTTAGATGGCATATACTAATTCATACTAGTGCCCTTATGTTCTTAAGTGATTATATATCAAATATACTATTGTGTACTAGTGTTGAGATGTGCTAAATAAACTCTATATGGAATATAGTGTTAAAGAGAAGTCCCCTGTACAAATGTGTGTATATTATGAATAAGGATTCACATTGACTTAATAGATGTAACCCATTTAGGATTACCCTAAGCATGTGATCCTATACAATTCCTCCCACATGATGTGTAATGATGTAAAGTAACTATAGGATTCTTACTAGTTATGCCACAACATGAGGCAGAAATAGTAGGAGGGTCACTAATTATAGGTTTCCTACTTGTATCATGGGTATAGATTATTTTTTTATGCATCCCATGGTAGATAATAACATATGTGAGACTACTAAGTTCATAAAGGATGTCCATTTTGTAGCAATATTAATTATTTTTAGCATGAAAATATGTGTTATTTTCCTTGTATTTATATTCATCAAATTTCATGGTTTTATTCCCACTTAAAATAAGGAATACCAAATTAGGACCTGCTTACCATACCATGGGAAACCTTCATGTAAAAGTAATTCATACTTTCTTGTAGAACAAACTCATAGTATTTTTTTTTTAAAATAATAATGGAACCTCATTATCATATCATAGAAACTCCTCAAACACCATCCACCACTTATCCCAATTTCTTTATTAAGCTCAACATGAACACATTAACCAATGAAAATGTGTTTGTGACTCTTTTTTGATGGCTTGGTGGATCAAGTCATAATAAAAAAATTACGTAGATATATATATTTTTAATTTATTTTCTTCTAATATCCTAGTATGATAATTTATCATAATAATAGTGTTTTGATACATCTCATTGACATAACATTTCATGAGTTTGTGAAGTGAAGATTTCCCACTTTGTTTTCAACAATTGAATTGTGTGTGGTATGTTTTGAAGACTTATGTGAAAATTTGATGTTAATTTTCAAGTGTTTTCACTTTCAATTATATTGTTGATATAATTCAGCATCTTATTTTATGAATTCAAAATGTTGGAGATTTTCATCAAAATGTTTTTAGATTTTTTTTATTGAAGCATTAAATTCATTGAATCAATAATATAAATTTACAAAATTAGACATTTATATTAAGATTTTTTCTAAGAAAGGATTTAATGGGATAAATTTTAACTTAGTTTAAATACCCTTATACCTTGTAATTCTTTTTAAAAAATGAAACACATAAACTGTCATTGCAAACCCTACACTTTTCTAAGCGAAAAAAAAAAAAACTTGGGACATGGTGAGAGTGGAGCTTGGGTAGGGAGTGTTTTTCTTTTCAATCGTGATAAAAGGTTATTTGTAATAAAGAAATAAGGGCTTGTATGTCTGGGGGAAATTTTATGTTTTTAAAATTTGTGTTTGCACATTTTCACAAATTGCATGTGCCATTTTTCAGAAAGGTTGTACACCCATTAGGGGCACACAAACGTTGTACACTATTTGAAAAAAAGATATATACCTTTTTGTGAATAAGGTCGTATGCTATATAAGGTTAGTAACAACTTTTACACTTTTAATTTTTTATTTATTTTTTAAATAAGGTGGGTTATATTTTTAAGGGGAACTTTCCATTTATGTGAAATTAACATTTTACTTATGAATGCCCTATTCTTTGTCTCATAACTTTTTGCATTAGCCCAAGAATTATATAAAATCTATCATTTTTTTTTGTTATTCTTTTTAATAGCACTAATGTCTTGAGCGAAGCTAATAGTATTTCAAATATATTTTGATTTCCTCCCAAGAAAATGTTATAATTGATAAATTTGATTAACATGTGTTGTAATTGTTTCTTTAACATTATTAACACTTGTTGAACTCTTATGTTTTTCTATAAAATCAAGATTTTCCCATTTTAATAAAAATGACCTTTTTTATTCTGAAAACCATCGATAAAACTTGAACACTGCATTTTCAACAAGTGTAGTTATGCCTACATACTTCACGATGCATATATGTTACGTTTGAATAGACGATAATTGATTCAATCTATGGAAAATCACCTATTTGCCTGAACAAGGTTTGAATTATTTGTATTATCAATAAATGGGTTTTTATTTTTATTTAAAAAGATGGCATAGGGGAATCAACATGGATTTTCTTTAGTATAATATAAAATATTCTAAATGCTGTGTCTCCAACATTTCAAAAAAAAATTGTTTGTAGTGCATGTTATTTGTTCTACAAATTTTAACATATCATTGTGGTCGTTTCAAGGAATTAATTCAATATCCATTGAATAATCACATTAATATTGATTGTCGGGAACTATTTGTTCATTTTGAATAGGAAAATGTAATTGGATGATTTAAAATGATTTTTCCGCTTCTACATTTATTGATAATATACTTTTTAGTTGGTGTCAACGTCATTTTCTTTCTTCAAGTAATATTCCCCTACAATTTCTTTCTTTTCTAGAATAGACTTCTGTAAGTTTAATTCACTTATTTAAGTCAATAAAATTTATGTAAATTATACAATAAATGAAAATATTATTATATAGAAACACAATCATTAAATAAAATATGGAAAATACAATAAAATAGAATGTTGCATTCCATGAAATCTAAAAAATTGAATGAGATATTGACAATATTACAGTTTTTTTAATATAAATTAAAATGAAAGTAAAATGAAATGTAAGATTTTATACATTTTCAATTTAAAATAAAACAAAAAGAAATTTATTTTCATATTCATCAATTAAAATTAATATGGTCAATTATCGATATAGTTTATAGATATACAAATATTAAATGGTAATTTAAGATATAATATAAATCCAGATTTTATACGAAAATAAAGAAAATAATTAAAAAATCTTTCGTAGACATTAAAATTAAAATAATTACTTGCATAATATCAATCTTAAAAAGCAAATATCTAAATGATGATACCAATAATGAAAAAAAAAATAAAAAAATTGAAACATTATTTCAACTTATATGATTAATTTTTTTTAAGTTTTTTATATTAAAAATTATATATTTATTTTTACTTCACTAATGATACTTATTTTATTGATATTTTAAACATTAATTCCTAATGTACATTATTATTACTTATTTATTATGTATCCTCGTTATAAAAAATAAAGAACTAAAAATACTTTGTTGTAATACCCATTATTTAATTTGTAACTACATGAAAGGAAAGAAATCGATATATATATTACTTGTTAGATCATGTAATCCCAACAGAAAATTATTATTTCAATTGCACTAAAAATGTACTCACCATATTTCGGACAATATCAAACAACACTCATTTATTTTAATTATTTGTAACATGACTTTTCATACACCATAAACGGAAATTAAAGTAATATAATTTGTCTGTGAGATCTTCACTCATTATTTCTTTCAGTAAATCCCATTTCATTATATTTCAATTTTCCACATGACTTAGTTAAAATAATATAGATATAATAGGCATGTTCTATGGTCACTGAATATATTTCTGTGTTAACAAAGGTGAAGGAACATCTAAGATTATCAAAGGTAACGAGTGGCATAAATTATCAACCTTTGTAAATACAGGGTTAATAAATAATTTGCTACTTTATGTAGTCTGAATAACTGCTCTAGTTAAATCCAATGTTTGGAATGATTTCGCTACAAGAATAGGTACAATTGGGTTTTAAAGATATTTATTTATTTATATTATTGCTGAAATTTAGTTCTTATACAAATTTAATGTAAATGTTGTTTCATAAGATATACATGATTATAAGTGTTTTCCTTTTGCCTCCCAAACAATCCTTTAATATATTTTTCACATACAAGAAATTACAATGACTACACCTATAACATCCACCATATCTCTATTTAGCATCTGTAGAATATCAAAAACATTATTGAAATTAATTTGATGCATTTATATAACTTTACTATCTTTACGAAAAGGACTTATTAAATTGATGATACTTGTAATATTATTTTGCATGAAAGTTCAAAATTATTATATATTTCATTTGCTTGTTTAAAAAAACCATTTCTTATAAATGTCACCTTTAACCTTGATAAAAATTGTCAAAACATAATTTTAATGTCACTATCAACAAAAGTAAATCCAATCAAATTTTGATAGTTTTTCTTATTCTCATATTCTACAAGGTTTGTTTTCATAAACACTCTTTCCATATAGACCATTATTTTTTGCTAGCAGTTAATTCACTGATAAGGACAATGCTTTTTTTGAGACAAATTACACATGGAAACGACTGCAATACATTTTGTTGAACTCATTTTTGTATTTGAAACAAAATGACACTTACCAACGAAGGTGCTTGAAATTTCTTCTGGTATGTGCTTGGTATATGTGTAGGTTCCCCAACTTAATGCTTTTGGATGCAATAAAATGTATGTTTAGTATCAGAATGGTACTATTTTTAAGTAAACTATATTACTATTTTGTGGAAAAAATAAAATGTAGAAAATTACTTATGTAGAAACGTAGAAACGGGGGGAAAATAACAAACAATTTATACCTCATCTTCATATGTTCTACAATGAAATTTATTAAACATCACTGTAAATACTCATTGAAATTTATTAAACATCACAGTATATATTTATTGAAGCTCGTCGATATAATAAGAGGACCTAATTTTAATGTATAAAGGCTTATTTATAAATAGTATCCATCACTAATAAAAATAAATGGCATATATATGCATAAAACTGTGTGGATATGAGATATTTCTAATATTTTATTAAAAAAAAGTTTCACTTCATCGTCTCATCTGATCAAAAAAGACATAACATTTTTAGTTACAGATGTAACTATCATTGAAATATCAACGTGTATCATTTTGATATGAATGCTATTAAACAGAATTATGCGAACAAAAAAAAAGTTGTACACATAGAATATTATAATGATATTTAATATTATCATTATCACCTGTTATTCACACACTAATGAAATTGATACATTTATCATTGAATGTATGGCTTTCTAAAAATAAATGTTGTTAATATTTCTTTTTACATTTTCTTATGCATTGAAAGTTGAAAATATTTTCTTGATGTGTTATTAAATCATAAGTAACATGCAAATACTCCTCATAAAATTATATTACTATCCCCTCATACTTTGAAACAAAACACATAAATTTTAACTTAATTAAAATAATTATACTTTTGAAAAACATATGAAGCAATATATCAAAACATATGGATTAAAAATACATCATTTCTTAAATAAAATAAAATAAAATATTAATATGGACACATTATCAATAGAGTTTTAGTTCTTCTCAAGATCATGTCATCTTATATTCCTATAAGTTATGGGTTACATTATAATAACATAAAAACTCTCTCAAATTGATTGAATTATAAAACTACCAATAATATATACAACACCCTAAGTGTTATCTTCTAATGTGTTGATTCCCATTTCTTGCTTTTGTAGATATCAATTACGTATTATATTTCTATAACCTATGGGTTACATTATAATAAGATAAAAATCCCCCCACCACCCCCCCCCCCCCCCCCCCCCTCCGCCGCCCCCCCTGCCCGAGTCCATTGAAAGGTAAAACTAAACCACAAAAATCATATATACAACACCCTAAGTGTAATCTTATAATGTGTCAATTCCAACTTCTCATGCATTCTTCACTATAAATATAATTAAGGTTACTATAGTTCCTTCAAAAAATAAAAGAGTTGTTTTGGATTAAAAGCTACTCATACATATCAAAGTAATACATTATAACATTATATAATCACATTATTGTGTTGAAGTATAAGAGTGGAAAATAAAATAAGGTTGTCTACATGATTAGTAAAAGATCACTCATTTTGAATGACATGAGACTTAAGGTCATAGAATTTGTTTCCATCAAGCATTTGCACAAAGAGGATCAAAATTATTATTATTCATGGAGATAATTTGTAGAGCCCATGGGTGTAGTTGTTACAAGTTCAATGGGTATCTTCCAAATGGGTTTAATATGTATCATCATGCAATATTTATAGTTATTTGTTATAAACTCACCTATTAGTTATTTGATATATTATTTAAAACATTGTTATTATTGATGTATAACTAGTTGTTTTTTTTATTTAGTTTGTTGGACTATATTGTTGGATCTAATGTAGTGATAATTTGACTATAGGTTGATGGAATATCATGTTTAATTATATACATGATGATTTTATAGATTTATTACTATAATTAATAGTTTATTATAGTATGTAATTGTTTATTGATTATTTGATCAGGTACTTCTAATGCACATTTAATAGTTGTAGGTACCAATATATGAGCTAGACTGATGTTGGCATCATTACATTGGGGTACCAAAGTGACTTATGGGCAGTCAGACAAGTTCTGATAAGTATCCATGTATTGAAGTTGTTTTCCTACAATTACATAGTCTTCATTGTTTCATTATTTTGTGGTTGTCTTGTCAATCATTCCTTGTTGTATTTTATTTTGTGTACTAGATATTAACTCTAATTTTTTATTGCATGATTCTCATGGATTTGATTGATTCTATTGTTCTTGTTTATAATAGTCTACTGTTGACTCCTCTTTCCTCTATGAATGAATCTCCACTCCAAATCATGTGGAATCTTCTTTATTTATATATGGACTCCCTAAGGGATTTACCTAAATCTACCTTGCCCTCCACACCCCCCCACCCCCCCCCGCCCCCCTCCCCCGCCCCCCCGAACCCCCCATGACACCCCTTGTACATGGATTATTACTTAGGATAAATGGTATATTGTTGTGTCTCGGTTAATTTTGTTTTAGTGACACTAAATATTGAATTGTATTTTAAATCATTATTTACTTTTATTATTTTAATGGTTTAATGATGAGATTTATGGATTGTCATTTATGACCATTGTATTTATGAGATTTTGGATAGGGGTTGCATTGGGAGTTGTTCAACATCAATGGAAGAGGATTTCTCTCTCCTCACAATGAATCTAGAATTTAATTGCGGTATGGGGAGTTGTATGGAAGGACTAGCGAGTTAGTCGGTGGTGGTTGGATTAGACCAGAGTAGGAAGATTGGAGAGGGAATGAAGAAAAAATGTAGCATGGAGTGAGGGGTTTTTCACTGGCTTATTTTGTGATTTTGACTTTCTACATGGAGAGCAAGGGTTACTTCAGTCTGGATTTGTTTGATAGCATTATTTTGTATTTTTTCCATCCACTACAATATCGGGTAGGCCTCCTAAACTGTTTGTGTCATTAGTACTTTATTTTGAAGGAAATTATGAAAAGAGATTGAGGTTGTATATGCAATAATAAATCTTAGGAATTCTAGATGAGTATCTAGTACCTCATAGATCGAATGCATTGATACTTTGACTATTATTTGATGAAATCTCATGTTTTATTTTGTACATGGTGATTTTATGGATTTTTTGTTTTAATTAATATTTTATTATAATACGTAATTATTTATTGATTATTTGATCAGGTACTATTGATATACATTTTATTATTACAAGCACAAATATATGAGCTAAGATGATGCTGACATTGGTAAATTGGGGAACCGAAGTGACTTCTAGGTATTCAAATAAGTTTCAATAAATATCCATATATTTTAGTTATTTTCTTACCATTGGATACTATTTATTATTTTGTTGTTTCATGGTTGTCTTATCAATCATGCCTTATCACATTTTTTTTTGTCTACCATATTTCACCATTATTTATTTATCACATGATTTTCATGGATTTGATTGATCCTCTTATTCTTGTTTATAATAATATGTTATAGACTCTTTCTCTTTCCTCTATTAAAGGACTCACCATTCCAACTCATGTGGAATCTTATTTATTTAGATATAGACTCCCTAGGGGATTCACTTTGCCTTTCAATTATTTGATATATAATTTGAAACATTTTTATTAATGATGTATAACTATTTATTATTTTTATTTACCTAGTTGGACTTTATTTTTGGATTTAATGCAATGATACTTTGATTGTAGGTTGATGAAATATTTTGTTTAATTATGTACATGATGATTTTATAGATTTATTTTTGTAATTAATATTTTATTGTAATATGTAATTGTTTATTAATTATTCAATCAGGTATTGATAATGTAAATTTTATGGTTTCAAGTACAGATATATGATCTAGACTGATGTTGGCATGCTACATTGGGGTATTGAAGTGACTTCTGGGTAGTTAAACAATTTTTGATAGGTATCCATGTATTTCATTATTTTCTTACTATTGGATAGTCTTGATTATTTAATTATTTTATGGTTGTCGTGTTCATCATGCCTTGAGGTACTTTTTTTAAGGTACCATATTTTAGCACTATTTGTTTATCACATGATTGTCATAGATCTAATCGATTCTCTTATTCTTATTAATAATAGTCTACTACATACTCCTTTTTACTATGTGAAATGACTCACCATTCCAACTCATGTGGACACTTATTTGTTTAGATACAAACTCCCTAGATGATTTACCTCGATTCCCCCCATGACACCATTCCACATGGATTATTACCTAGGATAATTGTTATATTTTTGTGGCTTGGTTAATTTGGTTTTAGTGACATTAAATATTTAAATTATATTTTAAATCATTATTTAATTTTATTATTTTAATGGTTTAATGGAAAGATTTATGGATGGTCATTTATGACCATTGCATTTATGAGAATTTAGTAAAGGGGGTTATATTGGGAGTTATTTGACATCAATAGAGGAGGATTTATCTATCCTCATAATGAATGCAAAATTATATTGGGGTATGGGGAGTTGGATGGAAGGGATGGGGAGTTAGTCAATGGTGGTTGGATTAGATGTCGGTAAGAAAAATGGAGAAGGAATAAAGAAAAAAAATGTTAAGAGGAATGAGGGGCTTTTCGCATTCTTATTTTGTGATATTGACAGGTTACATGGAGAATAAAGGTTATTTTCATTCTATATTTGTCTGCTAGCTTTAGTTTTTGTTATTTTTGTCCACTACATTATCATGCAAGCTTTCTAGACTATTTGTCTCATTAGTACTTCATTTTGAAGTAAATTATGAAAAATGATTGAGGCTATATATGTAGCAAGAGGTCTTAAGACTTTTAGATGAGTATTTACCACCCAATGGGGTCAATATTTTCATTTTGTATATAAAATTTAAAAATGAGTTGATAATGTTATTTGGTTTTGATATATAATCATTTTACAAAAGTGTCTGCAGTGTTTGTTGCTACGCGGAAATTATTACAAGTTTTGGATGGGTTTTATGTTTTTCATTTTGACTATGTAAGGCTTTCGCTTGACATTTGAATTATTATTACATTTAATCTAGTTATGAATATCATAAGTCTTTGAACCTATTACTTTAGGAATAGTCTACATATTTTGATGTCTTTATCTACATGCATTTTGTATATTGAACAAATGGTTCATTTGCTTAACCTACACCTTTAATATAAATATGTGAAGTTGTGTTCATTTTGGTTATTTAAACTGGGTGTATTTTTTTAGATGGGTCTCGATACCCTATTCTAACTGATTGTATTATTTTATTGTAATATTATTGAAACTATAAAATTTGTTAATTTAATTTATGTTTTAAAGGTCTGAGTTTTATATTTTATCAACATCTTCTTGGAGATAATTGTTAAGTGGTTATATTTGATACAATGGGTTGTGGCACCCTATCTATGTGATTGCATGATAAGGTATTCATTTTTTTTAAAAACTAGAAATCATCTGGGTTCTTCTATATTTATAATTGGCTATGTCTATCTTTTTTATGGGTTTCCTTGAAAAAATATTTAAACTAGGGTTTCCAAGATGGCTTGGTTACTCATGTTTTTCCATAATTACTTTAGTTTAGTTATGACTATATGTTTATTTATGTTTTTATTGAATAATCATCAAGATGATTACCTAGATGACATGATTATTTTGACTATGTTATCCCTATTTAGGATTTTAATATGGATATATAAGTCTTTTGAATTATTTTGAAACCCTATGAGTTTGGGTGAAGTCTGATAGAATCCTTGCTCTTACATTATGGGTTGAATTTATTTAAACCCTTAAAGTGGTTTGTTTCATAACTAAAATGATTTTCATATTGATTTCAATGATTTTTGGGAATCATATGAGGTCATGAGACCTCATTATGATCCTACAAATCTGATGGATTGATTCTATATTTATTTATGATTATCATTTGAATGATTACTAAAAACATTAACTACTATTTTGGAAATTTTTTATGGCTGAGTCAAAATGAACATGTTGACTAGTTATAATGATTGTCTGGTTTAAATTTTGAACCTTGTTAGACTGTGGCTTGGATGTCTATAAATTATTGAGTTATATGTTTATGCTTCATATTTTGTTATATGTCTACATTAATTATATTCATGTTGGGTAGCCATTCCCAGACTAGGGCTAAATAACAAAGCAGTACTATGTATGTTTGTATGCTAGGGTTATAAATTGGCAATCAAGATAATATAGACTAATCATACATTTGGAGGGTTTCAAAGTGGGTTTTTTTTTTTTAATTTTATTGAAATAGATCTAGTTGTTAAATCAATTTACATATCCTTTAAGACGCTGTAGTGTTTATCCCCAGTCTCAATTTATCATTATCAGGTTTAGCTATTTCTATCTTATGTTAAAGTAGTGTTTGATTTTCACTTGTTTGTGTTATGTTTATTCATGTTGAGATGTCCAATGGTTCTAAATCAAACTTTCTCAAAATTCCCTTCTTGACCCTAGTTTCCAAAACCACCATATAACTGATGATTAGGATGGTAAGGGCCATCGATGGTTGGGCTCATTAATCTTGTTGAGAGGGTTTATCTGATTTAGTTACTTGATGCTCCATTCTTAGATGTTGTTGGAGACAGGTTTGATGTAATTGGTAATGAATTATTTTACGTTATTAAGTTAGTTAATTCTTCATTTTATTTGGTTCATAGATATTGTTATCATCTTATTCTATTTGACATTGGTTTAATATCACTCAGTGATTTATGATATGCTAATTGTGTGTTGGAAATGGAATTCACAAGAAAAGAAAGTAAATGTTGCTTGTGTGGTAAGATGATGAAGTTACATTATAGTTATTTAAAGTAATTAATTTACATGTACTAGGTTATTTTGGTTATTATATGAACATCATTACTATTGCTAACTTGAATATTCATTTGATAATATTAGTATAATATACCCCCAAATGTTAGAGAGATCATTCAGAAGGAGATGACAGAGCATGAATGATGCACATTAATGACAAAGATAGCTTTCGAAGGTGGTCCATGTGGAGAAGGCCATTGTGGATCATGGAAAATGATAACCTTAGTACTTCCTTGATTGTCATGATTAATTCCTTGTATCATGAGGTGGAAGTGCAAGAATCACATCATGAAAACCAAGGGGGAATTATTTTCAAGCATGAAATTAGACGTCACTGCGGTGGGCCATTTTGTAAAATGAAGAGAATGAGAATGATTGGAAAATAGATATTGGGGCCTTGAAGGTCCACATTCAAAAGCTGGAAAATGTCTTCGCCAAAGGCCTTCAAAATAACATTCTGATGAATATGACTATGTTGGAAGCGGTGGGTAATCCAGGGAATGATGACAATGTGGATAACGAGAATCTTAAGGATCTTGTTAATTCTATAGGTATGTCGTTTCATCCTTTCTAACTCTAGTCTTTCCAGTGTTTTTTTCTTCTGACTTTGTTTCTCAGTTGTGCCGTTAGTTCGGTGCTGGCAACTTTTGTTTGCCAGCCTTCCTATATTTTTTGACTGTATAGGGTTCACCACTTGGTTTTCTACCTTAATTAATCAAAAACATTGATCTCTTGTTCAGTTATGTTATCTTGTTTAGTTTAGAAAATATTACTTGATGATAAATATGTGTAGGCATTTACTCAAGCATATACATTTTATAAAAATTTGATTTTAAATCATACATAATTATGTTGGTTTTAACTATTAGTAAATTAGAATGTCACTTATATAAATGATCATTGTTGATAATTTAGCTAACCCTCTTTGGCTTACATATATATAGATACTTGTGATTTGTATATATATGATGTTTTAACTTTATGAAGCAATAAAAAATATAGGTATTTTCATAGATGTTTTTAGTTGTACATGGATTATGTAAATTAGTCCAGTTATGCTTGTTGTTAGTATATGTGGAGACATAAATAAAACTCTCTCTCACATACCTTAGACCTACATGGTTTCCTATAAAGGTATGCATATTATTATTAATAAATCTTGTATTATTGATTTCTTACTCAAAGTTAATATTATATACATTATGTAAATTTGTAAAATACTTTGTTTGATTAGTTTATTTAAGGTTGCCTAGTATGAAATTAATTTGAAATGGATTTATATAATGATTTATCATTAAGTTGATGTAGGAAATTATCTAGATTATTGCATTTTGAAATGTAATTTTTGAGTGATTCACTTTCCCTTGTATGATGTTATATATACAAGTACTGATTGAATGTCTACTTGGTAATATTTATTCTTGTGAACTAAGTGTCATATCACCTTTTTTATTCATGGAAAAATTTGATTTCACTACCATGAAATGATGTGTTCAACATTATTTTCTAAGAATTCCTTAAGCAAAACATTTTATTTGCTTCTAGTGAATTGGAACTTGGCTAGAAATTCTTGTTCTATAAAAGAAACTTTATGTTTGTGTGAGTTTTGTGTACATTTTATCATGAGAAAACATGTTACTTATGTACTTATAATTTTTATTTCACTTGAAACCTATTGAATATATGCATAAATTATACTTTTTGATATCTAAAACATGTTACTCTATTATATTGATCAAATTGGGAGGTGTTATATAAACGTGGATTTTTTCTTTAATGAACTCCTTATAAGAATGGGTAATGAGATCATCGTTCATTTCTTTAATAAAATTTTGAGTTATGTTATGGCTAAAAAATAATAAAGTATATGTGAATGTTATATGAGATGAACACGTTGTTTTTTTTAACTTTATAATTGATTGTATAATCAATGATTAACAAAATAGACTCTTAGTTGAAATATGTTTTTAATTACAATAAATTCTATTTTATTTGATTATATTGCATTGGTTATTGTCAATATAATATCATCAACATAGATTCGATTATAAATTGAGGATGAATATTGTAAGATGAATAATGAAGTTGACCATAATTATATCACTATTAGTTTAATCAAATATTAAAATTAATGCTTATTAATTAAGTGTTGTGTGAACTAAAAAGGAACATGTTGCTAATGGTACAATTCCCTTTAGGCCATGAGGTAGTTAAAAACCTTGTCTGGTAGCACTTAATAAATTGATTATGATGCCTTGGTTTCTATTTTATTCTTGATTGTGTCTCTTTAATGCAATGATATTTTATGCTTTATACTTATGGGTATCTATCATAATCTACATATGTTTAAATTGATTAATGGTTGTTTCTTGTGATTTGCTTTTATAAAATAATATTGGATTATGAAATTAGAAAAACATAATATCATGTACTCTTATCAAAGTGTTGTCTAACTAAAATGATAACATTGGTTATTAGAGTTATCTTTTTTGGTTAGACTAATTTTAATGACTTAACCATCCTTGAGAAAAATTGAAACCCAATAAGGAATGTGAGGCATTTACCAAGGGATAAAGACCTATAAGCAGTCCTATGTTGAAGAACAAGTGTCAAATACGGTGTTTGATACCTATCCATGTATATGTATATTGATACACCTTAAACCCCATAAACACCATTAAAGGTAACATACATCCCCATAAAACCCTTTATGATTAGTTATCCCTAGATAATTACCTCAATTTACCACTTTTATTCCAACTATGTCTATGAAAGTATGATGAATGATTATCAGTTGCATCAACAAGAAATGTATTAGTTCTGACATGCATTCAAAGATGTACTCTGATATACAATTAAAAATTATTTGGGGTTATTTTATCTGGTATGGGAGTAATTTTCCACTCTATGGAACTTTGTGAAGGAATATTTATAAATATGTAATCTACTAAGTTTTTATATCATAATTATCAGGATGGTTAGAATACAATCACATGATGGAAACATGTGTAATAACCTATATAATTTCAATTAAACTAGGGGTAGTCATAGATGATGAGGTAGAGGTCATCATGGCCCCATCCCCATTCATAACCAAGAAGAGTTTCCAATAAATAATGTTGATAGTAACAATCCAATTCCTAATGTTGATGTAATTGGTAGGAATCTAACCAATAAGCATGAGGAAATCCTTTGATGAGTTTTGTTAACCTTAAACACTTTACAAGGGAATATTTATGACTAAGAATAAATGATAAATGATTTTGAAGGAGTATCCTAAGAGGAAGTACCCACATTAGAGATGGGACAACTAAAAGGTCCTATAATACAAGAACTACTTTTGACCATGGTTGACGCACTTATAAAAGAGCTAAAAATATTTACCACCTACCTTTTTTGGTGAGGAATCAGGTGATGTAGTTGATGTATGTTTGGTACATTTAAAAAATATTTCATCTTTCTCAACATGCGATAAAGTAAGAAATAAAGGGTGGTATCTTATTAGCTTGTTGGTCTTGCAGACTTGTGGTGGAATCGCCTTTGTTGAATTTAAGGATAGTATACAATGGAATTAATTAGGTATGTTTTAGAGACATATTTTTGAAAAAGATACCTAAATGCTAATTATAGAGAGAGAAAAATCACTAATTTTCAACTTCTAAAGTAGGAAAACATGACTATTGTTGAGTATGAGAACACATTTATAAATCTTATATGTCTTGTAAACTATATGCATGATGATGAGACTAAGATCACTAAATTTAAACTTTAGCTCAAGGATATATTGATGCATGATGTCAATATGACAAATACAAGAACCTTGGTAGCAACTACTGAATCAGCCTATAAGGTTGAAGAAAAAGAGACGTCTCAACAAAAGCCTATTGGCATGTTTTTTTTGTTAATGGCAAAGATATATCATGTCAAGGTTGATGTTGAAGGTGATTAAGGACATATATTAGTATTTTATATGTCAAGACACATAAGAGTGTTTCCATGATGACAATTGTCATAAGTGATGTGAGCTTAGAAGGTACAAGTCATGGAAGATGTTTGAAGACCACTAATGTCTTTCCTATTGGTTGATTTAAACATTATTTTTGGCTTGAAATTTTTAGTGTTGTCACTTAAATTTGTTTTGAATGTATGATGATAAATAGGTTGACAAGTGTGTTGTGTGCACAATGATTAGTTGGTAGTGTGTTAATTTGACAAGGGTAATTGATGGAGTGTTGTCATTGAAAGATGTTATGATGAAATAAAATTTTAGTAAAAAATATGTAATTCAAAGGAAACTAATTCCTTATAGTTGCATTAAGGTACATGTCTTTGAGTAGCCTAAGCCTATTCATGACATGGGGAGACCTAGTGAGAAAGTATGAACATGGTGGCTTTGTGAGATGATTAAACACATGCATGAATGTTTTTATCTAGTTTTTTGATCATGTATATGAGGAATTAGATCACTCATGAGAGTCTGAAGGTGAGTCTATATGGGTAGGACCTTCAAACCAAGTCTTCACCTAGACCACTCCTAGACCTTGCCTGGCCTAATGAGGTATCATGATTTATTGTCAAGGCATGTGAAGTATGTATGGTAGTGTGCAAAAATGAAAAAGGTTTGTTTAGTATGTGATTTATGTGGAGAGTGCATGGAAAGAGGTATTATTGTTAATTTTAAGGCCTAATGTGGTTTACAGTTGAAGGCCTTGAGAGAAAAGAGAGAAAGTGTGGACTAATGAGGGGTCAAGATATGATTTGAATATGTTTAACAATATGAAAAAAAATTTAGAGATGAGGTATATTATTTCAAGTTTTCTCGTGCATGTTTAGGTTGTTTGAAGGACAAGGCATAAAACGTTATTTAGAGGTCTCTCAAGTTCTCTGAATGAAGGGTTCTCAACCCAAAAAGAATTTTCTTGTGTTCATCATCTCATAAATATTTTTAATGGGAATTTAATCATTTAATATTATATGGGGAAGGTTACTATATAAAAATTCAATGCATTAGTTTTTTAATTGAGGTGCTTTGCTTTATGAATTATCGTTAAGAATGGAAACATGTTTAAACCCTCTTAGAACCCTAATAAGGAACCAATGTTGAATATGTTGATCAATAGTGACCAGAATATATTGGTATGCTCAATTAAGATATTTTAAATTATACTAGACTCTCCCAAGTCTGTCTAGGTGGTATTGGTTACAGAGAGGAGAGTGAAAATATTGAGTTATAGGCTTATTTTTTGAAAAACTTAACGTAAAAATCAAAAGTTACATTGGACATAGTAATAAAATAAATGGAAGAGGAAGGTAAAGACTCATTTTTAATTTAAATTAAGGTTTAAATAAAGGTTATAGACCTCAAGTGTACTAAACTAGTCATCCAATTTATCTAGTCACTGTCAAGCCTAATGGTGTAAATAGTGAAAACCCCAGGTAACAATGAGAAGATAAACATGAATATATTTTCATGATAAAATAATGAAAACAAGTGCATAAATATTTTTGTTGATAATTTTAATAAATTTTAATGTGTTGTTTAATAATTCAAGGGTAGTGAATGTGGTGACAAGTTGTTGATAAGTTGACCTATCTAGCTCAGATGAGATGATGAGATATAAGATCATGAGATTGGTAAGTAAGACCAATATTTGGCAATTGACCATGTGATAATTATATTTTATAATGGTATAATTATATCATAGTATCATATGCATGCATAATATGTTATTTAAAATATATATACAAGTGTTTGAATTCTATGTCACCATGACTGTGTTTTGAGGTAAACTAGTAGTTCTAAGCAAGTTACAGTGATGATTTTATCTTCATTCTTGAAAGACAATTTTTAACCATTCACATGCCTAACTAGGTAATTTGTCATAAAAAAGGTTTTATAGTATGAATAAAGGACACAAATCTAAACAAGAATTAATGAGGTTAAAATATTTAATTTATTAAATATTCTAATGGTTTTAAAGTGTTGGATATAATCCATCTAAGACAAAGATAATCAAGTTTTTGCATCAAGAGTTAAATCTAATACAATTAGGTCTCCATGAGACCTAAAAGATGAATGAGACCTAATTGAGTCATGAAAAACTAAAAGGGACTGAAATATTTTTTGGTTCATGTTAAAAATATGTTATAGGACCTATTCTATGTCTAAAATAAGAGGATAAAGGTGTGTGGTTGACTAAGTGGTATATGAACAAGGAATGGTATATATACAAGTTAATTTTAGGCCCGATTGAGTAAGTACAATAAGAAAATAAAATAGGATATTTAATAGTAAAATAAGGTATTTTAGACCACAATATGAGTATTTAATATATTTAATGAATATCTTATGGTGTTATCCTATATGAATATGAAGGTCATATGACCTAATCAGTCTTGAAGAGACCTAATGGAGTGAAGAGGCCTAAAAGGTAGTTTCAGAGGGATAAGAGTGTGAATAGATAAAATTGATTATCATCATATATTGTGTGATAAACATAGTTTTATAATGTTTATCAAATAAATTATGTGGCTGATTTTATGTTGAGTCGTCTATGGGGTCGTACCTCCTTGTAAGTAGGTATTTTCTAAAGCTTAGTCAAGTGGGTACTTGGCTAGTTGGGGTTAGTGCTCATTGTGAAGTTGGTGATTCACTAAATTTTATTTTTGTCTTCTAGGAATGTATTATATTTACATATATCAATGGGTTATATTTCCTTTGAAGATTTCCAACATATGTGATGTTTTCTTCTGTTTCATGCCTATGTGGATAGTTGTCTATGGTTTCTAGATCTATATGCCTGATTGAATAATTCATGATTTATTAAGTGTAATTTAAAGATAGGTTCTATGTAATAATTCAAATTCCCCCTATTATTAATTTTAATTATAAAAATTGGTATCATATCTTTGTGCTTTGAATTAAGGTTAATATATTTAGCGAGATTTCTAAAGCACAAGCATGTCTAGTCAATAGGCATAATGAGGTTTTTCAACTAATAAAGCTCCTCTCTTAAATGGTACTAACTATGATTTTTTGAGAATAATAATGAAGATATATCTAATTTACATAGGTTATGACATATGGATATATATTATTTATGGTTTCACTCCACCTTCTACATCATGAACTGATGTAGTAGGTAAGTAGGTAAATGAGAACAATTCTAAGGCAATGAATGCCATCTTGTGTGTTATTCCAAAATAATATTTTATTAAAGTCATGAATTGTTATACAATGAAATGGATTTTGGAAAAAATTTATACAAATTATCAAGGAGACATCTATGTCAAGATGGCAAAGTTTCAGACTCACTATAGGAATTTTAAAGGTTTAAAAAAGGAGTATGAAAACATTACATCCTACCTATTAAGTGTTGATGAAGTAATAAATGTTATCATAAGTATATTATTAGATTTGAAAGATTATATAGTTTTATAAAAGGTAGTGAGATCACTAACTTGAACATTTTATTGAAATTTGTCTGGAGTAGAATAAATGCAATATCTATACACACTTAAAAACATAAGAATGAACATGATGAACATCAAGGTGATGATAAGAATGTATATAAGCCTAAAAAAGGAAAGAAATATTTTAGGAAGTATGAGGGAAAGAAAGGGTCATTCAAAAATATGAGAATTTTCTATATCAAGGATGGTAATATCTCATCTAATGTGACACAAGTACATATGATAGTGATGATTATAGTAATGAACATGAAAACAATGAAGCCTTATTCATGGATATAAAAATAGATAATGAGGGTTTCTCAAAAGGGAAAGGTCTTATGAATGATGGATAATAAGTTGAATAAGAGGGTGAAGTAAACCTTGAGGAATAATTGGTGAGTGTTCTAGAGAATTTAAAGTTGTAAAGAAGGGATAACTAGAAACTAAGATCATTGGTTGAGATTTATGAATATAAAATTAATCTCTTCAAAGAGAAACTAAGATTTAACACCAATGAACATGAAGTGATCATAAAATAGCTATAAACTAAGGTTGAAATTGTCACTACAAATCTTAAGATGAAGTAAGAAAAATGCATCAAGTTTTAAATAGAAATGGAGTCCTTAAATGTAGAACTAGACTAGGCATCAATCAATTTGTAAAACACATCAAATATTTGAGAAGATTACTAAAGTTCTCAGTGATACTTTGAGTATTCAAAGGTATCTACATAACAAGACATGTATTTGGTTCAAACAAGATCAAGAGGAGAACAAGAGGAGTTGAACCTCAAAGACCAATGTAGTCGCTCTCAAATCTGAA
>JARHVA010006804.1:112500-130000 GCA_037957365.1 Torreya grandis | reverse complement strand
CCAATTGCAAAACATGTTAGTGATGATGCAAAAGCATTTGTAGAACATATAAAATAATTACAATAAAAATTAAGAATAAAGTTGCACGAAATTAAGGAAAAGTAATAATTAGGAATAGATGTTAGAAGAAGGTAAAAGCATTTTAATTAGGAGATTTCGTAATGGTTTGATTGAGAAGAAAGATATTTTTGAAAGGCATCAATAATAGGTTGAAGTATAAGAATATTAAACCATGTAAAATTTGAAGAAATCCAATCATAATGCTTATGATGTGATATTAAAACATAATTTTTATATCTCTCTAGTATTTAATGTTTTAGATTTATATAATTTCTATGGAAAATATGGTGAAGGTCAAGAAGTCAAAGAAGTAAATTGATAGCAACATGTGTCATATAATAACATATAAAATATAATGTAGGTTCTAGACAAGAAGACAGTAAACATAGGGCAATGAATTTATGATAGGTATTTGGTATCGTGGAAAGGGTTATAAAAAGAAGACAACACTTGGATTAAAAAATAAGAGATGAAAAATATTGATAAGAATAAATGGTAGAAGTAGAATCAGAGTAACTCGTAGGAGGTGCATTGTCTTGAACAAAAGGATAATGATATAGTAAAAGTGACTAAACTTATGGAGGCCATAAATTTTGATCCATAGCTTTCTTTGATCCAATCTTGATGTCAAAAAGACAATATTAAAATTTTTGGTGTAATCATAACCCAACCTATCTAGTTATATATTTTTTTGAAAGTTGTACGTGATAATTTAAAGGTCTAAAATTCCAGTTTAATATTATTTCTTTTATTATTATAATTTTCAAAATTGTATAAATTTTTAACCAAATTTAAACATTAGTTGGTATTCATTTAATAGATTAATATTAGGGGTTAGTTTATTTTTGGATGTTTTTAGAGCTATAATGCTTGTATGTGAAACACACTAAAAATATCATCTACTAAAAATAACAGGTCAAGTTTTATTATTTTTAGAGTTATAAATATTCCATGTCATCTTCAATTCTGAGTTGAGAATTTTTGATATATAGGTTTTAAATTATTTGAATCAATACAGGTTATAATTTTAGAAGCTTTTCCTACACATGATGAAAGTCAGGATAGAAAGCATAATAAAAGAGTTGGGAGATAAGTGTTTGATCCATTAAATGCCATGGTAAATGTTGTAAATTATGATTTATACATTGATTGATGTGATAAATGCTTCCTTTGACAACCTCCTTGTGGTATTTTTGATCTAGTTAATGAATATGCAGATGATCTTGAGTCTACATCTGATGGTGTTGATATTTTGATGTTCAATTATCAAGACTCCCAAAGTAATTTTTATGCCTCCATAAAAAATTATGAATGTTAATACTACTAATCATTTTTGGAGTACGATCAAGAAGGTCGCAACATATGAATTTTATTATCATGATAATATGACACAAGCATATGAGTTACCCAGTAATGATGTAATTGAATATCTAAAGTGTGTTATAAATGAAGTGTTTCACATGAATCTAGAATTGGGTAACCTCATTGGGAATGTGGATTTTTTTGAGCAACTAATTATTCTTGATGTTAGGTTTGAAAATAATGGTGTTGTTTAGAAAATGTCATTCAATAAATATGGGGATTTATTTTATGTGACAAAGGATGAAGATTTTATGTTCTTTCTCAACCATTACTTCGAGTGCATGATTGATGACATTACTAATCTTGAAGCAATCTTACTTGGTACTCACCTGATTACAACTTAGAAACAAGCTTATTTTTAACTACTAAAAAGGTATCAATATATTTTAGCATGGTCTTATCTAGATTTGAGATCATACAAAGAGTATTTTTTTCAATTTGTCATCCTTCCATAGCCTAGCAACAATACTTATAGGTATGTTTAGAGAGTGGTTTACGTCATCTTGGCCACCAAGCTACTAGGAAAGTTTGAAAAAATAGTGCATGATGAGAAACCAAAGCCACCAATTAAAGGAAAATCTATAAAATATTTCATTGATTGAAGCTATAATTATGCATATACTATATAGTGTATAGTCTTTTTATTTTATTACTTTTATTCTATCTCTATTTTGGGCCTTGTTTGTAGAGCTCCTTTCATGATTTTATCATGTGTTCATTTTCATATCACCCTAATTGATTTTTATCTATCTACCTTCTTTTGTTAAGATTCAGGGATGTATGTTACTAAAATTATTAAATGTTGACTTTGTGGCATAATGGTTTGGCACCTTATCTTATGTTTTGGGGTTCTTTGCACACACACAGGGGGTGTCCATCCTCAGGTAACATATAATATTGGTACTTGAATTTGTACCAATATTTTAAATTATTTACTAATGGATGAATGCATAGATAATATGGTGTTTGAAAACATAATATTAAGTAAATGTAGCCAAGTGTCAAGTGTATTGGGGGATCCCATATGGAATTCCTTGGGCTTATGTGGAACTAAAAAAAATGCAATAGGTTTTAAAATACAAAGTTAAGAAAGTATCCATATGGAGGGAACAATTTAAAATACTAAATTTTATTAAATAAAAAAATTGGATGCCACATTAGCAAATGTGAAATAAATAAAATAACCATTTCTCATAAGACTGACCATGTGGTGAAGAAGACATGTATTTGGTGGGGAACTAACCCGTTGACTATATGTTGACTAAAAAATATTTAAAAATGGTTTGTGAGTTCTACCACGGGTGTAGACATAAAAAAATCAATTTTCAAATAAAACCTAAGGAATCCATGGGGAAACATGCACGATGGAAATTAGAGAATAAAATAGAATTCACAAATTGATAAATTTCAATTTATTTGTAGCCTTCCACATCCCACAAAAGAGAAAATTAGATAAAATGGTGGAAAGTTTAAGAGTTGAACACAAGAATACTACTTAAAAAAAAATTTTACTTGGCATAAATGGGGACATGAGACACAATTTGTAGTAATGTAAATTTTAAAGTGCATTGGCACTTCTAGATCTCATAGGTAGTAAAGGAAACAATGAGGAGGAAAATTCAAAAAGGGATGTAGACATGAATGGAGATTAGAAAAAAATTTAAAATGGGAGTGTGTACCTACAAAATTTAAGATGAATATGCCATTTAATGCTATAAAAGGTTGTAGGCTCATTTCAATATGGTACCATTTAGGTTAGTAATTTTGTGGTTGCAATAGGGTACAAAAGATGAAAATGTATGTAGTCAAACTTAAGCTTGCTATGGTTTCCTTCCCTTACGCATCTGTAGTATAATGTCAACATGAAATTTTACCATTATGAATTTTTATTATAACCATTAGAACCGTGGATATATGGTAATAATGGAGCAACGAATTTCAAGAGCATAAGAAGGGCATTTGAGAACAGCTTGTGGTAGAAATTTATAGAATGTGGTCTTTGATCCCTTATTGTAAATAGAAATGAAGTAATTAAAGAGAAAATATATGCCATGGAGGTCCTTGGATATTTCTTGGTTTGTTATCAATATTTTATCCTCCTTACCATGGTATTTTTAAAATAATTTATTGAGACACTTAACCTCATTAGCAATGTGAAGGTGACAGCAGGGGACCATCTTGTTATTACCAAGGAGATACGCCAAATATTTCAAGTGGAAATAAATATGTACCATTCATATTCATTATATTTTTGGGATAAGGATGATTATATTATGGCTCTCCTTATTAAATTATTAATGATGAAAGTATCCAAAAAGCAAAGGGTAAAAAAGAAAAATCTAGTTAATTATTTCTAAATTGAGAGTAAGGTTATAAACTTCCTTGTTTTTAAGTGGAACCCTCTTTTATAGGTTGTGAAGATGGATGAAATTATGGATATTAAATTTTACACTAGATTCTATACTTTCTTTGACAAGTCTACTCATTTAGTTGATTCCATTATCAATGATGGGCATTTCTAGACAGTTCTTATAGCAATTAGAAACTTCTTTATTTCTTCCATTGTAATTGAAATTTTAGTGAGGGTAGTTGTGATGTATCCCATTAAACATATGTAATATAGGAATGGGATCAATAATCTTCTCATCCTCTTGATTTCTGATATTTTATTTGCCATGCCAACTTTGCTTTTTATTATAATGGCTATTGGCTTTCACAGCCTCTCTCAGTAGGGCACAATTATAGAGAGAATTATGGGTTATTGAATTAAGCAATGACAAGTTGATAAAATTTTGGGTTTCTAAAAATAATCTATAGGGTGATATACTGGGATGGAAATGGAGTTAAATTGAAAAATCCAAAAAATTTGCAAGATCTAGAAATTATAAAAGAGACCCCCAAACACCCTAGGAAATTTGTGTGGGAAAAGTAATTTGAAAAATTAAATTTGAAAATTGAAGTTAACTATACAAATCCAACATTCAAAGAACTGAGGAAAAAAATTCAACCCAAGGAGCTTCAGAGAGAATTGGAGGTGAAATCTAATTTTGTGATTTTGCACTTGTGAAAATTCTATATTGCAACTAGATCTCCCATTTTTGCCATTCAACACCTATCAATATGAGGTCTTAGTGAAAATAATAACTTTCAAGGACAATTTTAGTTTTACAAATTTACAAAATTACAAATTATAATTGGTGTTGCCATTTCCCTAAAGGATACTTTTTTGGGAAATGGGAACCACAAGTAAAATTTGAAGTTTTGAAAAATTACAATTTACATTTGGAGTTTTAGACTACCCAATGGCGAAGAATTTATTGATATTTTTTATGTAGATAATACAATATTTTTTTCAAAATTGACAAAGACAACATAATCTAGGTTGTAGTAAGACTTAATATCTATTATTTTACTTCTATATCAAAAGTGGCTATGCATAAATCTTATATACTGGGGTGGGAGAACAACTGTAGAGATTGGATTGTGTAATTTTATGGGTAATGGAATGTTTATGATCATATATTTATATTTTTTTGAATTATTTTCACTCTTACCCATTCATTAAACCCCATGTGGGAGTGGATCTTTGTTAAAATCAATAAGAAGTTATAAAAAGGTAGCAACACCTAATTTACCTACCTGACAGGATCTAGGTTTGCTAAAAAGATAGTTCATTGTATAGAATTTACTATGCTTCTTATTGGATTTTTTTATAAAACACATCAATTTTCTATGCATAATTATAGTAGTCTTCCTGATGTCGAATGCACAAGGTGGGAGAAAACAACATGTTATTTATTGGCAATTCTACTTTAAACCTAAACATATTGGGGGATTTGGCCTAAAGGATATCAAAATCCAAGGAATTACTCTTGAGGTCAAATTGATAATCAAAAAATTCAAAGGGGATAATCCATGGAAAGTTTTAGTTAGAAATAACATCTTACATAGTTTTCCTGGAGGAAAACCTCACTAGACAGGGGTCAACATTATAGATCTTCTGATTGGTACCTTCACTAACAAAGTTATTAATTCACCAATATTTACTTCTATTTGGTGTGTTTACGAGTTTGTAAAACCTTTTATCATTTCTAAACATATTTTTGGCTAGTTCAAGACATGTTTCTAGGGTTATATATCCATTTAGTGGAATTTTTTTATCAACTAAAGGGCTCTTACACTTACTAGGGGTTGCCCTACTTTTGATTGGTTCACTAAATATTTGAGGACTTTAAAAGATATTTTCTCCCATAATGGCTGGGATTCTTAGTTAGAAATTAGAGTTAGATTTCAAATCCATTTTACTAAACATAAAACTTTTACTCTTCTTCAAAAAATTAATACATGGGAATCACAATGTCTCTTTTATAGATGAGGATGATTAATTATAGGATATAGTTAAATGGGTGAATGTTCCACCACTTTGATAATCCTCTACTCATATGCTAGAAAATAAAGTCATTTACCGAAGTCCCTTACTTTACCTTGAATCATATTTTAAATGTTTGTGATTCCCTTCGATCCTAATCCTTTATTTGTAATGTTATATGGGCATCATATATTGAGCCCAAAAAATCCTATTTTTAATGTCTTTGTATATATAATAAACTTGTTGATATTACTATTATAGTTAAAACTAGATTTGAGCAGCCATATCATTCATTTTTTTAGTGATTATGAAACTATTAGACATCTTTTTTTCTCCTCTCTTTATGCTATTAATGTGTGGAAATTATTCCTTAAAGGATTAGCTATTATTTTTTATTATCAAATTACCTAGCTAAATATTGATTTTAATTATGTTTTTCTAAAAAAAATGTCCATTTTTTTCATAAATTTTACCTTGTTTTTTAATAAAAATTTTATGATTATAAATGAAGTACAAGAACATAGAGGTTTTTCAATGTAATGTCAGGGTGATTACTAACTTCACTGCTAAAGTAATCATTAATATTATTTTTAGGCATAATTTTATTTGATTTAAGGTGCCATAATTACAACTACATCAATTCATGAGATTTAAAATGCTTAAGATCACATCTGAGTACCTTATTGATTTAGTTGGCTATCCCAAATTGAGTCCACACCCAGACTGGGGAGTTTTCCATAAATTATTTATTGAGGTAAAAATCATAGAGTATGAACGTGAATGCATCAATGACTACTTTATTGATCAGATAGATGACTTAGTTCATGAATGGGTTAATTGTTCAAAATATGACAACAATGGTGTGAATAGTTGGATGATTTCAAAGAATGGTATGATGATGGATGTGTAGAATAATGGTTTTGACAGTAAAATCACCAAGGAAGTAGAGGAATTAATTTCTCCTCTTGACCTGGAAATTATTCTATTCTCCCATGATAAGGATCCTTCATGACCTATTCCCCCTTCTTTCCCTTCCATGATACATGATTCTTAGAATCAAAGTGAGTTATGGAATGTAATATAAAATAAGGTGAACGTCTTTGCTATAAAAGTATAGGATTTCATTGAAAGGGGTGTTGTTATTGAAATGGATGAGGTGTTGTAAAATGTCAAGTATGAAAACATGAAATCCTTGTTAAATAAGTCGACCGGTTCATTCCACTATTGAGTATTGGGCTTGGACAGTTGTGACCTAGTTTAAAGATGAGAAATTCTAAAGGATACATGTGTTTGGATTCTAATGAGGACATTAAAGTGGATTTCACCACTTCTTTGAGTGTTCCTGATGATAATATTATACATTTGATGTTATTTGGTGCCACCTCTAGTTTTGGTGGTGGGATATGTGTGTGTTGGTTTTGTTTCTTCTTGATTTGTTGGGTCACCTATGTCATGACATTTTTTTGTATTTCAATATTGAATGTTACACTTATACTAATGGGGGAATGCCTACTAGTTTGATCATTCATGGTTTCTTTTATAATTTGTTAATTATTTTGCATCTCTAATGCTTATACTTCTTAATTGATATTTTAATACAAAAATAAATAAATAAAAACTAAAAAAGGCTAAAAAAAGGAAGTTTTATTACCTATAAATGAATAAAGGCAGTTAAAAATCTTATTTTGCATGGAATAATTTAGTAAACACTTGAAGATGAGAAGTTGTTGTTATGCACTCATAGTAAATAAATAAGCCACAAAAGTGTTGTAAATACTAGCATAAGTAACATAAGTCTTGAAAAAATCTAAAAATATTAAGCCTAGTAAGTTACTATATGGTTAACCATGAAATAGAGACATTCAACATAATATTGATTTTATTTTAGGATCAACTCTACCCAATAAAGTGGCTTAAAATATGAGTCCAATAGGAGATATAACATTGAAATAGGTTATTGAAACAAAAGGGTGTAATAATGGAAATCATGATTCCATGTTAAACACCAACATTTATAACTTGAAATAAATATGATACATGGATGATGTTTGTAATAGTAGATCAATCAATAAACTAATTATCAAATATAGATTTCATATACCTCATTTAGATTATATGATGGATGTCCATAAAGGATTAGAATAATTTATTAAGATTGATATAAGGAGTGGATACTGTTAGATTTTGATTAATGAATGAGATTAATGGAAACCAATATTTAAGACCATATATGACCTATACTAATGGATGTTGATGTCATTTAAATTATGTAATGCATCCAACACCTTTATAAGGGTGATGCATAAATTTTTATGAGATTACATTATAAATAATTTAGTGGTTTATTTTAATGAAAATTTTGATATTCAATAAAGCTAAAGAAAAAAAACTTGAAGAAATTAGGAATGGTATTAAAATTGTTAAGAAAGGAGAACCATTTTGTCAATCTAAGGAAGTGAAAGTTTAAGTAAAATAGTTTGGTATTTTTCAGGTTTGTAGTTTCTCTGGATGGCGTAAGAATGGATGAATAAAAGGTAAAGGAAACTGATAAATGGACTATTCCCAAGAGAATTATAGTGGGAGAATTTTTATATGATTTAATAGTTTTTTTATATAATGTTCATTAATAATTTTAGTACTATCATTACACCATAACATAATGGATGCGAGGAAAATATTTTTTTAGACAAAATTAACAGCATAAATAATTTTATTATTTAATAACTAAATTACATAAAAACCCTATTTCAGCATTACCATACTATAAAAAAGTTATTTGGGAGAATTGTGATGCTTCAGATGTGATAGGTTTTGTTATATTCAATCAAGAATGAAGACCCATAGCATATTTAATTGATAAATATAATGAAGAAATAAATAATTATCATACATATGATGTAAAATTTTATGCCATTATAAAATAATTAAGACATTGTATAATTTACTTTGTGTCTTATAAGTTTATCCTATTTACATATCATGAGGCTTTCATTTATGTGAACACTCAGAAGAACTAAATATTATCACTACAAAGTGGGTATCTTTATTTAATGCATATAATCTAATTTTGAATCACAACTCAAAAAATAAAGTTCATGTAGTTGATGCTTTGAGTAGGTGAGTGGCACTATTAACTACTATGGCGAGTAAAGTAGTTGGATTTGAAGTTCTTACAAAATTATATGATATTGATCCTAATTTTTGAAAGATGTATGAACAATGTATGAATCTATTAAAATTGATAAGAGAAATCTTTATGATGAATACCTTATATATTATGGTTGTCTATTCTATGGAAAAGAATAATATATTCTATCTAGGTCTATAAGAGATAATAATATAAGAGATTTTCATAATGATGGTTTAGGTGGGTAATTTTTAAGACTATGGTACTATATTTGTTAGAGAAGTTAATCTAGGAAAATACGAAGATAGATGTGATAATGTATGTTTCAACATGTAGGATATGCCAAGTGGGTAAAGCACATGCAAAAAATAGAAGGTTGTAAATGACACTAAATGTTAGAAAAGGACCATGGACATATTTGAGTGTGGATTTTTTATGTGGATTGACAAACACATAGAGATCTGATGATTCATTTTTTGTTGATGTATCCAAGTTTTATAATACCATTCATAATATTTCATATAATAAAATCAAATATTCCACTATAGTAGAAGAACTATTATTCAAGGATGTTGGGATATTAAATGGTGTTCTAAAAACCATTACTTTAGATACACACACAAACTTTGTAAGCCATTTTTGGAAGACATTATGAAAAAATCTAGGAGCTAAACTATTATTTTGTAGTGCATACCATACACAAGAATATGCACAAACATAAGTATTAAACATGAGATTGGGAATTTTGTTAAGATGCATAGTTAGAGAGAAGTGCAAGCAATATGACTTGACTTTTCCACAAGCTAATTCATTTCTAATAGTTCACTAAATAATTCAATATTAAAATCACCATTTTATATTTTATATGGTGTACATCCTTTGTGTATTTTGGATTTGGTACATTTACAAATTTTAGAAAGAGTTAGTGATAATGGATAAGAATTTGAAGGGTTCATACAATAGTTTCAAGAATAATTAACAAGAAAGGTATACAAAAGTAACAAAATGTATAAATAAATAGTAATTTTCACAACAAACGTAAAATCAATTGTAGGCATGGGTAAATGGAGAAATATCTTAGAATTACACTGTAAATAATTTTTTTGACAAAGTATTAAGTTTTATTGTTTATGGATGGTTTTTTCAAAGAAAGGTGAAAGATTCAAAAGCTCTATGTGTATAAAATATAGATGAGTTACAATATAAGTCCAATAAAATCCCCCTTAGTCCAAGAAGGTATAGAAGATAAAAAAAACTATAGAAATTACTTTGAAGTCATCAAATAAACTCTATCTCAACTATAACGAGTGTATTCTACCTTTATAACTGATCAAAATATGATGCCACTCCATAAATATGCTCACCCTTATGATTTATGGAAAACAATTACTGATAAACGTGATGAAAGCCCACTAATCCTCATTAATTATTGTACAATACCATAGTAGAACATAATAAATCATGTCAAAGTACATCAACCAACATAGTAAATCATTGAATTGATAACCCCATGTTGTATATGGTACATATCCTTAATGTCCAACAAATTCTAAAAACCTTTGATCAACATTGAAAGTGATAGCAACCCCTACCAACTGGTACTCTCACTGATGACAAATCAAAGGCCAACTAATACAATATATTCTCCCCTATCATGCAAGAAGTGAGAAACTATGTATATAGAGACAAAAACTAACTAAATATATCCACTCCATGTCATCAAATATTAGATATATAAATCTAAAAATGAAATTAGAAGTAAGAACACAAGACAAAAAATTACTACTACAAAAAATCCCAATCTAAAGGCTAGTAGCTCGTACAAGACAGGTGAATCAATGAGTACTCAAACTATGGTGTCAATCAAAATGATTTCAAGAATTATAATGGATGGTATTGTCTTGAAGAACACAAACACAAGGTGGCATTATGAAAATTTTCATTTTGAAGGTGTTGGTTTCCACCAATAAAGCACCTTTATACATTAGTGAACACATTTATCTTAACAAAGCTATATATAGGTTTCAAACTACAAAATATACCATTCTCTTATGTCCAAAACATCTTAAAACCTATAGTTTGACTGGTCATATTAACATATTTGGATAAAATAGTGATTTTAAAAAAAAAGTGTTGGTGTAAAAATAACTGAATGTCGAACATGATGAAAAATTATGACCACAAATTTGAGTAAAATTTATGCTTTGAAGAATTGAAATTTTGACCAATCTTTGCAGAGTTTATTAAAAAATTGGTTTGTGCAATCCATCTACAAAATTTGATAAATTTTATAAGGAAGATTATATATTTGAACAATATTTTGCTTATTTTATCCAAATAAAAAAATGGGTTGCATGTCAAAATCATTACTATTGTGTATTTGTTGTGCCATTTTTAAGTTATTTTATACATGTAAAAACCACTATACTTTTCTTCCTTCTTAGGATCCACTCTAATTAAAAACTTCTTCAAAATGTTTGAAAAAAAATAGAAATCATACTTGTTGCACCATTTTGCCATTTTTCTTGCACAAAACTTCTGTAAACTACATCAAAATGCAAGAAGATTTGTCCATGGCATGAAAAGAGGATGTATAAATCTATGTAGAGGTCACCATATAGTTAGTTTTAAATAATAAATACCAATTGCAGGGTCATTTTTTGATCTCTTTTATACTCTACCTCTATATGTATATTGGTTTAGAGTAACACAGAAAAGAAAAAAGATGAATAAAATTAAATTATTTGGCCCTTATGACATAAAGTATCTCTGCAAATATCATCAACAATTCATGACTAGCCAATATTTTCAAATTTACTTTATCATCCTTGATTGACCAAGATCTAATACTACCATAGGCCTATTTAAATGGAGAAATGTAAAATAATTACATTGTAAATATTTTTTTTGACAAAATATTAAGCTGTATTGTTTCAGGATGCTTTTTACAAAGAAAGGTGAAATCTTAAAAGGCTTCATGGGCGGTTATAAGAACTGACCAACTTTCTTGAGTAACCAACTTATTTAATAAAGTAAACTTTAAAACATTAAAATAAAATACTTAAGATCATAAATGCAAAATCTATTTTAATGAGGATATTTGGTGATGTGGTATTTAAGAAAATAAATATTTCCCAAAGGATCATAAAACAAGTTTAAGTATAATAGAATTTGTCTATGTGGAACTATGAGTAAATTCAATGACAATGCTTATGAATTGAGTTTATTATAGAATTTTGATAACTCTCTAGTATTTACTATTTAAAATTTACATGATTTTAACTGATAATATGGTGAATTTGAATAATGTGAAAAAATGGATTTGAAGTAACATGTATCAAAGAATAATAAATCTATGATAGTGAAAATTCTTGATAAGAAGATGGTGAGCACAAAGGGAAAGAAGATATAATAGGTATTTGGTACAACGGGAAGGACTGCAATATGAAAACAAGACTTGGATTTCCAAAAGGGAGCTAGATTATTATCAATTAATATATGTTAGTAATATAATTAGGATAACTCGTATGAGTTGAATTACATTCAAGTAGAAAAGAATGATGTAGAGGCCAATCAACATAAATTTTGATTTGTAAGTCTATTTCAGATTTTGTGCATGTGCAAATGAAGTTATATAAAATTTTACTTCATCCAAAACTAGATCCATAATTATATATATTTTTATAACTTTTTAGAGGCCTTACATGACCATCAAAGGGTCTAAAAATGCATTTTGATATATTTATATGTATTTAACATTTTTCTATAAATAGATTTTTTTTGTAACCAAACATGAATCTTAAGTTTAAATTCATCGTTTAAATTAGTTTTATTATAAAAAGTATATTTATAGGCCCTATTTTTATTATATTCAATACTTACATAAAACAATGGTTGACCATATAAGGGTCTGAAAATTAATTTTAATATAATTTTTGGGATTTTTCCTTTTTGACAAATATAGTTATTTTACATCCTGACTTGAATTTGATTTTCTATTAATCCATTATGTTAATTTATTTTTATATGGGATATGTGTATTTTTTTGGCCCATTTGATCGTACATGCAAAACTTGATAAAAATAGTGATTGAGCATCTTAAGGTCTGAAATTATATATATTAATATTTTGTAAGATTTTTCCATTTGTATAAATATAATATTATTGTAACTAGACATAAAACTGATTTCAAATTCATCTATTATGTTAATTTTAGTGTTTAGAGGATATGTTGAATTTTTTATGCCCATCTGACCTTGAATGTAAAACATTAAAAAACTAATAGTTTAAAAATTACTAGAAGATGAAAGTTAATAGAGATAGTAATTCTTAAAAATTACATAGGTTAGTTAGCTTTAGGTATTTTTTGATTTATTGATATTTTTTTAAAAAAAATTATTCAAGAATTATTTGAAGACTCTTACATAATGCCATATTCATTCAATAAAAATTGATAAAGAGCATTATTTGATGAAATTATAAGTATTACGTGTTGATATTTTTTTGATTTATTAGTCTGTAGGATTCATCATCATTCTATTATTGATGATTTAATTTAATTAGATACAATGGATATCATTTTAATCAATATTATTCTTAACTATGAATAATTCTTAAATCATTTTCAGAAGTCTAGTAAGTCTACACAATACACAAGATTAATAAAAAAAACAAGTATTTTTTTATGTTAGTATTAATCACCTTGGAAATTTAATCAAGAATATTCTTTAGTCACTAAAAAAAAAATACAAAAGATACAATAGTTCTCATAACTATGACATTTTTAATACTCATAATCCAACCATTCAATCCATTTGGATAACAAATATTGAATTTCAAAGTGTTATTTTACCAAAATTTCTATTGAAATATATGAAAAAAATTACTTCAAATGAGGATAATATTGCCATAAACTAAAAGTAATATCTTAAAATTTAAGCTTACATGAATCATCTTCAAATTCCTCTAGAATAATTTTAATTTATAGTGTTTTCGATCATGACATTCAGGCACACCAATTTTTTCATAATTTAAAATTACTATTTCTTGTTATGTGTAGTTGAACATTTATGTCTTTAAATATTTAGAATAAAATCCTATATGATGTTTTAAATTATAGTTTTTATTTGTTTTCTATTTAAACCCTTGTTGATGCATAAACAAATCATTATTTTTCATTATATTCACTGACACTTATAAAAATTAGAATAAATTGACTTTATGAGAAAAAATATTCATGGTGAAAATTAGAAAAAAAAATTGTTGCATCCATTTTTAGTGTTTTACCTTGGTGCATTTATTTATTGAAGGTAACATATTTTATATAAAACTTCTAAAAAACAATCATATAGATTAGTTATTCTATTGAGTAAGAATTTAAAACATTAAAAATCATGAAAAATTACTACCACACATGGTATATTTTTTGAAAGTAATTACTTGATTTGATGATGAATATATCGATGAATACCTTTATTCATCATGTTTTAAACTTTTATGGTTTTACTAGAGTAAATATTATATTTTATTAAAGTGATAAGTAGTCTAAATTAGTCAAATAAAATTCAATAAACAACCAATAATTTGTTATGGAATTTTACTTTCTTTGACTTTATAAAAATAGTAATAAATACGTGTAAATAAACTCTTATCTAGAAAACACCTGATAAGGAGGATTTGAGTATTGCAAACTGAGATACAAATAGTCTGAGTGTCATTAACAAAATAATTATGTTAGTCCTCTCCTAAATAGTAGAAATACACTTAGAGAGTAGCGCCATGTGGCTCTTATGTCCTAAAAATGGCCCTAGTGTCATCTGTGCTAGAGTGTTCCTTAATTTTGAGTATACTTGCACCTATTTTCCTGGGTTCTATTCCTATGTACATAAAGTTTAAAACTCTATATTATACCTTTTATATCTTATTTATGATGTAAAATTTAATCCTCCTTATAAGTAATGACTGAGATTAAAATGTGTGTTTGTTAATAGTATAATCTTGACATAAACAAAATACTTATGTTAGTCCTATCCTAAATAGTAGCAATACACTTGGAGAGTAACCCCATGTAGCTCTTGTGTCCTAAAAATGGCTCATGTGTCCTCTGTGCTGCAGTGTTCCTAAATTATGGGTATACTTGCACCTTTGATATCTTATTTATTATACAAACCCTAATCCTCCTTGTAAGTAATGCCTAAGATTAAAATGTGTGTTCATTAGTAGGATAAGCTTGACATCATCAACACCCTACTATGAAGAGAATTGGATACATATAAAAACTCTAAGGATTAATCAAGATCAAGATATTTCTCTCAATCTATGTGCTAATATAAGTGTAATAAATGCTATAATGACAGTGGTATTTTATGCCTTAAGCGTGCATGAGATTGGAAATATCGAAAATCTGGGCTTAGGGTAACTATATATGGTATATGAAAAATTAGTGCATAATAAGGATAAATAACCTTGATTTATCTCAACTTGTTTCATGTTTTAATACATCTTTTCAATATATTTTCCATCTAGTATATAGAGGTATAAAAGTCATGTATTTATAGTTTGGGATAACTTGTGTAGTTAATAAAATATGTTTAGGATCACCCTAAGAGGGTATAAATTTTTAAAATATAACTAGTTGGTAAATTTAGAGTAAAGGATATTATCTCCATTTAGGGGACACTAGATCCATGTGGATCTAGTATCCTTAATATTATGCTAATTTTTAGCTAGCAGGTTTCTCAGCATGAAGGGATAGGATCTAGGATTGAAGGTCTGTGACTATGTTTTAACTAATTAGGGATGGTTACAGTCCAAAAAAAGGTAGTAAAACTGTGATAAACTTTTCTAGGATAGTTATAAGTGTAATCTAGGAATAAGTTATCTCAAGTATTATTCTTAGCACTCAAATACCACTTTTTAATGATTACACCTCAAAACATTGAGTAAATTGATAAATGGAAACATTATTCATAGTTACATCCACACAATGATATTAAACTTAATAAAGTTACTATGATTAGTTATCATGACTTTGATATACATCATAGCTAAAATGATTATAATATTTAATATTCTTTGAATAAAATAACGATTTACTGTATATAACTGAGTTGAATAAGCTAAAACTTTTATGAATCCCATTATGTGGATGTATCCACTTTGAACACATTATCTCTACAATAAATATGATAAAAAATTACATTACTATATATCATTACAATCAACATTCCATAATTATTACACTAAATGTCATAAGTAAAGGTACTTATTGTACAAATAAATCATACCCAATCAAATAAAGAATATTTTTATTCAATTCTCAAGAAATTCATAATAGTTTTCCTTTACTATTATTTTTAGCAAACGATATTGAAACATTTAGTATTCATAGTTCATAAATTCATTCATGCATTCACATACATATAAAAATAAATGAAAACCATTCAAATTAAAAGAGCTTGTAGTTTTACAAATAAATTTTATAATGTATCGATTATATTATGATCCATGAAATGAGTTTTATAGTTTTTAATCTATAACACATATCGATCAATGGTTTAACTAATCATTTAGAAAACATAAAAAAAACCTATTATAAATATAGAAGGGTTCATGAAAAAATATGGAATGCAAACATGCACATATTTATTTAAAAGAGATGAAGGGATTTATTGATAAAATCACAATATGTTACACTAACCAAGTAGTACAATGGATATATGTGTAACTATAAATTATTTTGACAATAATGTGATTATATAACATACTATATCTATACACTTACACTATAAATTCATTTAAGATTCATTACAAAATATTATGAGGAAATAAGTGATTATTATATATAAAATTAATAGATGGGTGAGAGCTTGTCATTAATTGAGTGAAAGGTGAAATCATTCCATAGTTTACTCTTAACCTTCTCACATATTTTATGATATCTACCGCTTAAAGGTTCATAATAGCTATGTGGTGCATATTATACATCACACATTGGTTTAAAAAAAATACCTAAGGTATACTTAATAACATGTGTGATCATGATACAAATAAACAAACCATTAAATATCAACTTAAATTTTGTGTAATAAATCTAAAATACTATCAAGACATTAAAATTACCAATATACAAAGATTTAGAAAGGATAAATTTTATTTATTCATATTATTTGATTAAAATAAAATTGAACATGCATAAATCAACCTCAACATAGAATTGGAGTTGACATGGAAAATTCAAAACTCTAAAAAAATGTAAAATTTGACATGTTATTTTTAACATATGTTATTTTTAATAACTTTGACATGTAAGTGTGCATAGATATATAAATATCTAAAAATTAACTAAATAATAAAATTATCATATTGGATGAATATCAACTAAAATTCAACTTTAGATATAAAAAATAGATAATTTTTTAAATATAGAGAAATACTAAAAATAAGATTAAATTGTAATTGTGTACTCTAATATGGTTAGCCTCAAAAAGGATATCAAAAGTGTACAATAATAATAATAATAATAATAATAATAATAATAATAATAATAATAATAATAATAATAATAATAATAATAATAATAA
>JARHVA010006804.1:100000-107500 GCA_037957365.1 Torreya grandis | reverse complement strand
ATTTACAATACACTTCTTTGGTCTGTCAATATTCGCACTGCACAACCATTTTTATGCCTTCACTATTATCTACATAAATAACCATGTAGGGACGGAAGATAAAGAATATGTCACGTAAGTGAAATGAGAACGCCCAAGAAAATAAATATCCATATCGCTATACTTTAATATATATCTTCTCGTAGCCTGGGATATTTTTGTGGTCAATAAAGGACGAGGGTACTAAGCATCCTCTTTTCAGGGAAGCTTCAGAGCTTGTACTATATTCTCCTTTAGAGAGGGCATATACTTACAGGATATGCTTCTCCGAACCCATCTAATATAGCTTCTTATAAGCCATCTTATCTCCAGGATTCATCAATGCTCCAGATGCGATGAAAGACGTTGCAGGGAATGGTTACAGGGGGGACTCTCCTTTGGCAGGTATCATTTAAGCCCTTAACTAACAATGGCTTTTCCATTCTTTGTTGCCCGCCAAAGGAGAATTGTTCTGCCATCGCTCCTTGTAATAAATGACTGCAGTTGTATGTCATGAATAAAATTTGCCTTTCAAAAATTTCTAACGATTTGCATTCATCTGTAGAGTTTTGAATTTTCATATAAACCCTAAAATTGCTTCTTACATCTTCTGAGGATCGGCATTGTCCATTGTAATAAGGATATTGTGTAATACGTCTTCACTTATTACATTTAAAAGGAAAGAGAGATTATTAAAAAAATTTGAACAAATATTATTAAAAATTCTCAAAATTTTCTTTCTTTTGTCGTGTAACATACAATAAAAAATAAAATAAATTATAGATTGCTTTAATGTGTCTGTCAAGTAACTTAATTCTGTCTCTGGTTTTTTATCTCTTAAAATTTTAAAATAGTTTCGAATTGAATAAATGTTGGAAATGTATGCATTTTAATCCTGGGAAGGATTAAAATGTGGAAAACCAGTTGTTCTGACATTTTTTAATATTAAGAAGAAATCTGTAGGTTTTTATGGCGATTACGGTAACAAATTTGTAGATTATTTGTTCACTCTTTATTTGTTAGTTGACAGCATGGTCTATCCCTTCACTCGAGGAGGGGAGGAGAAGTTGTTTCGTTGATAGAAGGGTCTATCTTCTTAGTGAGGAGGAGGGGAGGAGAAGTGGTTGTAAGAGAGGTTCTGCTGACATCTAGAAATCCAGTGAAGGGGTGCTTTTATGATAACAAGAGTGGATAAATTCAGCTCATAGTACAGGGCACTTTCCTTCAATGGATTAGGAGCTCTTAAAAATGCTGAAATTTTGAAGCAATTTTATTTTTTTAGATATTAAATCTAAAAATAAATTAAAGATATTACAAATATTTTATCATTAATATCAAACTGAAGAGAACATTCTTAACTTGTGAAATTAATAGAGTTTCAAGACTTTCTTGACTGACAAATAATTACGGTTTTATAGAAATTCTATAAAAGAGCAAGGTATGCCAAACGCTAAGAATTGTCCCCAAAGAGAGACATTATCTTGGTGAAAGGCTCTGCCTGAAAATACTTAGATAAAATATGAATCCATTCACAAAATTTATATGGTCTAGGATAAGGCCAAAATCACCATCAGAAATCTTAGGTCTTTAACAAGCAAAGAACTTCGAGCTAAATAATAGAAAAAAAAAAAACATGAGAAAGTGGGAAAATTTGGCATCGAGCTTGGCATTCTATATCTATGTCTTTATGAAGCCATGTTTTGTGAAAAGAATACTTCTATTATGTTAAGCTTAATCAAATGCAATGAAAAGGGTATCATAATCTAATAAAGGAATCTAATTTTTTAGAGTGATGTCACAATTCCATTACCAATCTTTCCACCAAACTATTGTAACTTACAAACCCATTTTGTACAACATAACATTTAACATCAACATTGAAATATATGACCTAAAATATATAAATAAATATAACAAATTAAATTTGATTTATAAAATGAAATATGATATTCAACATGGAAATAATAATTTTTTTAATAGAATGGCAATACCTTTTCTAAAAATGTGAATGATCTTTATATCTAGTTCTTCATCAAAGAGAGGCTGCTAGCTGCTACTTATCATGACAAGGAACCATCATTAACTATGATCATTAAACGAAAGGCTAATACTTAACCACTCATCAGCCCATTTTATTATAATGTACTAACATTATTGTAATATAGTATAACTATATTTGATTCTGGAATTATTCAATAAAGAGTAGTTTATTATTTTTGTATTAATTTCATTTTTTATTTTTTCTCCTGTTTTCTGCGCTTAAGGATCTTACAACATTAAAATTGTAATAGAATTTTATAGATTAACCTTTATCTCCCTAAACAATCGTGGAGGGACTGATTATAAAGTATGGTAAACTATTTGAGATGAGAGCAGCAAGGAAATTAATTTTTCCTCCTAGCCTGGTAGAATTTTTTGTTGTCAGTAAACGACCATCATGGCAAGCATCATTTTTTCAGCGAAGCTTCAGAGAATTGTAGCATATTCTCCTGTACAGAAGGCATATACTGACAGGGAATGCTTCCCGAACCCATCTATTATATCTTCTTACAAGTAGGCTTAAATCCAGGATTTGTCAATGATGTTGTGTCAAGGGTCATTCAATACATTCATTGTTTCCCGCCATCGTAATTTGGCTGTCAACTAACTTTACGGTGTTTGTTGTTTTTTCTCTCTTCCATATTTCGAATGGCTTAGTCTTCAATAACTGTTCATACTGTATGTATCTTAATGCTCGCAGGTTTTTTTGATGGCTTAGTTTCTAACATTAAGAACAAATTTGTAATTTGTACGTTTATATTGTGATTATGTTAGCCGATTCTTTACTTTAACAATTTGTCTGTGTTCCGAGTGTTATACGTTTAGCTGTGTTGGAATTTGACGTTATACGTCGCGCAAAAAAAGTGTGTTTAAGAAAATTGATGGCCGTATCACTCTTAACCTGAATGTCAATAATATTGTTTTTAATATATTAATTGTTTTAAAAATACGTAAAATTATATATATATATATATATATAGATTAATATATTATAAAAACCAAAAAACATTATAACTCTTTCAAATTATAGAAAAGGGTTTTATTTCAGAAGAAAGTTGCTGAAATGGAGAGTTTGAATTTCTTAATTGTTTATAACATACATTTTTAGTTCAAATATAAAATTGGTTGCTTTATATAATATTTTTTTAGTAATTAATTTTTGGTTTGTATAAATTATAAAGAATAAAATTAAAATTAAAATTTTGGAAGAAATATTTTACTAATTTTTTTTTTTAAAACAATTATATAATAAAATGTAGATTCATCAATTTATTTTATTCTAAATGTTATTTACTATTTGATTATATATTCAACCAAATAGTTGTATATTCAACCAAATTTAAGATTGGATGTGGAGATTGTGATTTAACCCTATTTGAAAAGATTTTTATAAAGCTTCACCATAATCCCACAAAAATTTAAAAAAAATTAAAAACATCCATATTAAAATCTGATTAAACATTAAATATTTAATATAAAAATAATATATTTAAAAAAATATATATATTCAACATATTATTTTATAGTCCTACAATTTAAAATTGTAAGAAATGTACATTAATCAGAATAATTGGCCTGCCATCGTTCTTTGTAATATGATATGGTAGGCAACGTTCTCTTTATTTTCTTAAAATAGAGTTGTTTTAAATTGTTTCCACAAACGTTAAATTGTTTCTTATATGTTTGCTGTACTACGTATACATAAAAAAAATTATTCCTTCTTTTTATTACCAATACGTTTTCATGTATTCAAATATGTTTCAATCTTTAGCCGTAAGCTTGATATGCGTATTTACCAACATTGAAATAATAAAACAATTAAATAATAAACAGATTGAAATCATAAAACAGTGAAAATATAAACAAATTTTACCATTCAAAATAATATACTTTCTCAATAATTTGTCGGTGTGCTCAAGGTTAATTGTGAATACCTTTTAGTCTTTATATTAAATCAAAGATGATTTATTTATATACGGATATCAATAGGTAGATTATTTTTTACGAATGATTTTGATATTCCCATCTTCAATTTAAAAGAAAAGTAAATTAACATTTTAATAAGTTTTTTGTGGGGGGTTTTTTTAAACAATAATATTAGTTTTGTTTCCCATTTTGTTAAGGGAAAAAGGTTACGAACAAGTAGTTCAAACCGCTGGTATTCAACCAAAAATGATTCTTAGGATCAAGGGTTTTGAAAGAGGAACTGGAATTCTAAGTGGAGAGCCCTAACTTTCGATAGCAGTCTCACTGGTTGTAATATCTTTCAGGTGTTTTAATTTGACCTTTTTCTATGACTCATGTATTGGTATTACGGTATTGAGGGGGTGAAGACTGACAAGTCTTCTTCTTCTCATTTGGGTCTTCTTCAAAAGGAGCTAAAAAAAGGAGCAGGGGAGAAGTCTTCCAAGCTTGGTAGAAAAAAGGATTTGGAAAAGATTACATTAACATGGGAAACTTTGGTAGAGTCAGGGTCTGTTAAGACTCTTGATTATCATTTTTTTTACCCCCTTTAAATGATTGTTCTATCTTGGAATGTAAGGGGCTTGAACAGTGGCCCTCAACAAAACGTTGTTCGGGATTTGGTTAAAAGTCAATCTCCTGATGTTCTTTTCCTGCATGAGACTAAGGTATCAGTGGAGGGTATGTTTGGTTTAGTGCCTAAGCTTTGTGGGAATGGAGAGTGCCAGTGTATTGGTGCTCAAGGGTCTGTGGGGGGAGTGGCTTGTTTATGGATCCTTGTAAGATCCGCCCTCTTTGGTGGTTATCCTTGCAGTCTTCTATTTCTATGATTGCATCTTGTGTTGAGATGGGGGAGACTATTCTCTTCTCCAATATCTATGCACCTGCTGATCTTCAAGTTAAACAACTTTTGTGGTACCATATACGGTTTGTCAGAAGCATGGCTCCTATCCATCCGTGGATAATGGTTGGAGACATCAATGCTATTTTTGAGTTGGCTGAGAAGAGGGGTGGTATTGCGAGGTTGGATCCTTCTACGATACTACTTCAAGATAATATTTCAGTTTTAAATCTTGTGGATATCAAGCCCATTAATGCCCAGTTTACTTGGAACAATCAGAGGATTGGGAATAACTACATTGCGGAACGACTTGCCTGATTTTTGGTTTCTTGCTACTAGGTTGGTGGGGTGTAGTGTTATAGCTCATAAATTTTGGACTGGAGGGGTTCAAATCATTGGCCTATCAAGCTGGCTATTTCTTCAGCTCGAGTACCTTGATCTCCTACTTTCAAGTTCCAGCTAATGTGGTTGCGTGACTCCTCTCTCAATGACTATATTGTTGAGTGGTGGAGGTATGGTAGACTTACTTATGGTACATCAATGTATACTTTTAATAAGTTACTTCAATTTTTCAAGTATCAACTTAAACGTTGGAATCGACAGTGCTTTGGAAACATTTTCTATGAGAAGACTGCTACCCAAGCTAAGTTGGATGATATTACGAGGTTGATCAGAGAGGATGGAATGAATGAGGACCTGTTGCAAGAAGAGACTAGGGCTTTGAAAGCACTGGAAGAGTGTGAACTATGAGAGGAGGTTTTTTGGAAACAAAAGGCTCGAATTGAGTTGCTTCAGGAAGGGTATACAAATACTAATTTTTTCTTCAACTCGGTGAAAGCCAGGAGACATGGCAATTCTATTTCTGCTCTAGTGAATGATAGGGGTGAAACTCTTTCTTCTTTTCATGAAATTACATGGGAAACTAAGAAATATTTTTCTTCACTATTCAGAGAGGACTCACAAGGAGGTTCAGAGAGGACTCACAAGGAGGTTCTAATGAGGAAGCTCAGGTTCTTTCTTGTATCCCTTCTTTGGTTTCTAGGTAGATGAATGAGCAACTTATGAGTAATACCATGATTGAGGAGATAGAGGGGATTGTGTTTCAAATGAAGAGGGGGAAAGCTTCTGGCCCTGATGGTTTTCTGATTGAGTTCTTTCAAGAATTTTGGTAGATTATCAAGTTGGACTTATTGCCAGTTGTTCAAGAGTCTCATAAGAATAAATAGATGCTACAGGCCTTGAATTCTACCTTCCTTGCTCTCATTCCAAAGTGTGAGGGGGTGGATAGGTTAAGTCAATTTTGACCTATCTCTCTTTGCAATGTGAGTTATAAAATTATCTCTAAGTTGATTGTTGATAGGTTGAGTGTGAGGGGGCAGATAGGTTAAGTCAATTTTGACCTATCTCTCTTTGCAATGTGATTTATAAAATTATCTCTAAGTTGATTGCTGATAGGTTGAAAAAGTGGCTTAAAGTGTTGATTTCTGAAGAACGGAGTGGTTTTGTTGTGGGACATCAGATTCTAGATGGGATTTTTATCACAACTAAAACCATTCACTCTATGGCCAGCTCCAAAGATAACGCAATGTTCATCAAGCTTGATATGACTAAGGCTTATGATTGCGTTCTATGCTCCTTCCTTCGAAATGACCTTGGTACTTTTGGTTTTGGGGATGTGTGGATTTATTGGGTTATGAGTTGTGTTACTTTGGTATCCGTCTCTGTGTTAATAAATGGTGAGCACTCTGAGCTTTTTGGTGCCTCTAAGGGTCTGCATTAGGGTGACCCCCCTTTCTCCTTACTTGTTTCTTCTTCTTGTTGAGGGTTTGGGATGCTTGATAAGAAGGAATGTGGAGTTAGGTTTCACTCAAGGGTAGGGGTGGGGAGGTGGTCTACCTCCACAAGCTCACTTGCAGTTTGTGGATGACACTACTTTTATGGGTATGGCTACAATTAGGGAAGCTTCGAATATATGCAAGGTGTTGGATTTTTATCTTGTAGCATTGAGGTAATTGATTAATGAAGATAAGTCTTCCATCTTTTTATTTAATACTCCAGGTTCCATTTAGAGGAGAATGGCTCATATCATGAGATTTCAGATTGGGGTGCTCCCTTTGACCTATCTTGGTATTCCCATATAAGTTGGAAGACTTCCTAGGGAGTCTCAACAGAATATGTTGGATAAATTTGGTGTGAAATTTAATCATTGGACCCATCATTGGTTGTCCTTCACGGGTCATGTTCAACTACTCAAATATGTGGTGCAGGCTCTCCCCATTTATAGATTTATGATTCAGGTGGCTCCTATGGGCTTTGTTAAGGAGTTGGATTCCTTAGCAAGACAATTTTTATAGGCTGGTAGTTTTTTGTCCCCTAAATCGAGCCTTGTCAGATGGGACATTGTTTGTAGCCCAAAATAGCTTGGCGGCCTTGGGTTAAGGTAGTTGTCAGTTAGGGATGGCATTGGCTACTAAATTATATTGGCAGTAGTGTGTGGAGAAGGATGGGATCTGGGCTAGGGTATTAACCTAAAAATACTTTTCATGGGTCCCTCAAATTGACATTCCTCATTATCCCCTAGTGGGGAAAGGCTCAGTGATTTGGAGTACACTTAAGAAAGGCATTGCTCTGATTAAGGG
>JARHVA010006804.1:65000-95000 GCA_037957365.1 Torreya grandis | reverse complement strand
AAGAGGATGTATAGATAATATGAATTTCTATGAGAGAGGATATGAATGAGCACATATATGATGACTTGTACACAATATTTTTCTGAAAGTTGTCTATTTTTCTAGCTACATGGTTTTTAAATATTTAATAATATTTCTTTTGGTTGACACAAACGTAACATTTTGTTTGGATTGAGGAAAAGATAGAAAAATTGTGAAACCTAAATACACATTGGATGCCTGTGATAAACCACTACATAAACACTATTGACATATATATCATCGAATTTGTCATTCAGCAATATATTAAATTTAATTATACAAAATAGGCAGAAAGGATAACATTATGTAGTGATTACCTACTCTACCTTATAAAAAAATTGTAAAAAGGCCATGGTGTCTGTCTTTATTAACATTGAGTATTTATTTATGGCATTATGGGGATGCATAAGATAAATAATCGAATGATTAATAAATAAGAGGATAAACTTGAACTTGAACCTTAATATGAAGGTCACAAATAAACATAATGATAAGGGCATTTTGGGGATTGAGTGGGACATGTGACAACAAAGGAGATACAATATACAAAACAATCTAAATGTATTTGTGAGTTGAAATGGAGTAAAAATATTATAGGATAAAGATGGAATGGGATCTTAGAGAGGGGATATATATTACTAATATTATGAAGATGATGGAATGAGATGGATAGAAAGAGGTGAAGGCACTTGAGAAAGAGCATTGGAGAAGGGATTCAGAGGATATGAAAGAAAATAATTAAAATGAGAGTCAAAATATAAAAGAGGAACATGTAGAGTAGTTATAAGGTAATTTTAGGTCACATTTACAACTGATAACATTTCCTTGATAAGAAAAGGAACAATATTTTGAATAATTTATTCAAAGTCATAGGATTAAATTATGTTCAGTTTCAAATGACGAAAAAATCAAGGACAAGGATCATTCATTTCAAGGTTATAATTAGAGAGAAGAATAATATTTTTAGTAGTTGGTAAATATAGTAAGTGGTTTAACTATTTCACAAATAAATTTTGAGAATTTAGTAAAGACTAAAAAAGTGTTAGATGAAAAGAAATTGAGGGTGTTTATTTTTTGTCACAAAAAGTTTTAAGATACCAATATAATCTAGTCCACAAAAAAAAGTGGTTTTGGGTACAAGAAGAAGAAACATGGCTCTCACTACATGATTTTTTATCACCTTGAAACTATATGATGTGAATTCTGACCCCAAATAATAAATTTTAACTTGTGGGAGCAAATGAAAGGTTAAAGGCATAATTGGGATGATGTGAAGAAGTGTGAACTCATATGAGCCTTAACAAACATAACTCTAGAATTCATGTATAGAAGTGATAATTTAAAATTAGTCCTTAAATAAGTTACACATCATATGATATGTGAATTAAAATGAGTAAATTTGTGATTCAAATAATCAAAGACTTGAAAGAGACTCACCAAAAATTAAGAAAATCAATATGGGACTATGATTGCATGTTCTATGATGTTATGAATATGCTAGAATTTATATTTTGGGATATATATAAATGCACAATCTTTCTATATAGCTTAAAACCTTATATTACATTTTCCATTTTTGAAATTTAGTAGACTGACAAGGTGGATACTTTGAAAATTACGCTCTGAGTAAAACATATAAATGACTATGGGGATAGTTTGTATCCTACTATAAAAACTGATCCAAATATAGTTTTTTAACGTAATATAGATAATAAAAATGAAAATTATAAGCCTATATTAGGAATCTAGTGTATGGTATATGGAAATAGGGGCATAATAGGAATCACTACCGAAGGGTCAAAAACATTATTGTGAGTCTTTACATGCAGTAGGGCATAGAACTATGAGATATCCTCTCTTAAAATAGTAAATTTAATATATTAAAAATACATAATTTAATCTATACAAGATTCACAAACATGATGATAAAAATTATCAAACACTTGAAGAATCTATGGAATATATCATTAAGAATGTCTTTGTAGTACTGGCACAATAAATTTACTTCGTGAAATAAGGGGTTTTAAATCTAGATATAAAGATGATAACTATGACTTAATATTCTTTTGGATAGGTCCAAACCCCATCTCATTAGAGATTTATGGCATACTAGGTTACAATAATGTGTCAATCTAACCAAAAAAATTAAGATGGGCCCCATTTACTCCCAAAAGAATGTATGGGGGATGTGACGGCTACCAAAAACAATGTTTAAATTTTCATTGTAAATAAAGGGGATATAGAAGTGGGTCCCAAGATATATACTAAGAAATTAATAATAGACAATATGCAAGATAGGTTTGGTAACATACCATATTTTATCTTTATGAAGAATCCAATCATATTGCATAGAATTTTAGAACTAAATCATATAGATAGGTCTATTATGCATATATTAGTTTTTAATGGCAACACGACACAAAATATTTCCCTATGTTATAAAAAGTAAAAAAATGGTCCAAAATGAAAATATGGTGATTTTACACCCAAACGATCTTACATTCATGTAATTAGTCACGTAGGGTCAACACATAATGAAAGGTTTTGCATCAGTAAGTATGAATTAGGATCACCATATTATAAAGGTATAGTATGATAAATATCTAGATCTTAAAAGGGTAAAGGATATGATGTGTCAAGGATCCTAGGTATTATAGTATATAAAACATAATACTATGTCTAAAGGTAATGTTATAGTCATTATCATAGAGATGTATTGTAAAATTGTGTGATTTATGAGAAGTTATGGTGTTTTTACTAATTTGATAGATATTATTAATTTGGTATGTACTCTATAATAGTAATATGTAAATTAAAACATCAAAAAACTCTTTCATAAGATTTTACACTGTACACAAAGAGGTTGTAAATGCAGTGACAAGGTGTATGGTATGCAAAATTAAAAAATCCATGGGATGCTAATTTAATAATCGATATCAAATTATAAGGGTACATGAAGTTCTAATTTTTTAATTTAACTTTAGAATTAAAGTATTTATATGATTACTTAGTCAAAATTGGAAGACATTGGATTAATTAATTTCAATTACAACTTATTTATGTTGAGTATCATAGAATACTGAATGGTAGAGCTATTGGGTGACTAGGCGATGTAGAAATCAAAGTTGTTAATCTAAGATTTTGAGGTGAATTCAAAGTCATAAGTATGAATATTGATGAAACACACTATCCATTTTTTATGTTTACAAATGGGCATATGATGGTCAAATGAGCATCGACATACTGTGAAATTAGTTAGAGGCCCACCAAAGGGATAAGATTATCATTATACATTTGAATAAATATGACATCAAGACTTATATCATTCCTAAAGAGCTATACTCAGCATATAAATATAGGGATAATGATAGGTTTAAAAATAAGGAAAATCCTAACCATAATGCACTACAAAATCTACAATTTAAAATTTTGCATCCATAGACAACACCACTTCTATGGTTACAAAAACTAGAGTACTATTCATCTAAAATTGTGATAAGAAAATAACAAGTCCATAGTTCTATATAGGGAAGTGTAAGTTGACATATGTGTTATCACTAACATGGGATTCTCTTATATGCTGAGATATTATGTCTTCTATAAGATTTGATTTAGATACACATATTTTAAATTCGGTAAGTGGATGTCATGAGGTGAGACCAATGCGAATGGTTTTCTCTATAGAAATAAAATGAACCCAATACTTTAGAAATGATGATTTCGGCTAGTTTATTTCTAGATTGGAATAACTTGCTCCAAATATAGACTAAGGAGTTAGTCCATTGAATTATAAACTAGAGGTCATTATTTCCACATGGTGGGTGGTTCACAATTCAAACTAGTTGTATTAGGAAGAATCTTATAAATTATTACGAGGTCAATTTCAAATAATGAATATGATCATGAGTTAGTGGTCATTATTCCAATAAGTATAGTTCCCATAATTGAATATTCATATATATGTACATGTATGTTCCTTGGAAGGTGTAGAACCCAAATAATGGGTACAAGTATTTTGCCATACCATCCTACCTCTTCCAATAACTTATTACATGTACTAAGAACATAAGTGGGAAACTAAAACTTGGCCATAATTGACGTAGAAATTTCCTAAATCATTTTTTTTGGTGATGAGGATCCCATTGTGTAGAAATATTTGTAAAAGATAAAGATATTTTTATGGCATGTGTGGGGATAAGATATAAGAAATGTGCATCCCTTCTATTCACAGGAAGAAGTAGCCATAGACTCGACTGTAACTCTCAAAAATTATAAGTACAATAAGTATAAATAATTTTTTTGGTGAAACATTAAAATAGGAACACTCATAATTAATAAAAACCATATTCTAATCAAAATGATGAGGACCTAGTTTTGAAGGGTTTATTTGAACATCAGCAAGAGGTAGAGGCACTAAAATCCAAAATCACAGAGTAATTTAAATTTGTACATCTGAGAAATTTAAAGATTCATCAGTAATAAGGGAGATGGACATTATAAAACTCTATTCTAAGTTGGTCCAATTGGATATATCAATAACCATAAAGTAAGTTAGTAGACAACATTACTATTGAGTCCATAAAAAAGTTTACAACTATGGGTGATTATTGGAGACATCAAGAGATATCCAAAGCTCTTTTTTTATTGAGAGATTATCAAGATCTATTTTTAATAATTTTTTGAGGTCAATGGTGTACACCCTTCATTGGGAGAGATGAAAATATAACTCAAAGAGTGTGCATGGCATATCTAAAATCTCCCATATATGATAAATACCAATATAATCTTAAATTTAAGGCTGAAATTGATTGGATGTAGGAAGAAAAAATTATTTACTCAGTATAATATGTAGTATTTATAATGTGAATGGTGGTTTGACAAAAAAAATAAATCAAAATTTATTTCTTTTGTGACTACATGATATTTAATTATTTATGTGTTAATTACACATATCTAATTCCACACACAAATAATGTTATGGAGTTTGTTATAGGAAACAAAGTTTATTCCTTTGTAAATGGATTAAATTGCTACCTTAAAATACCTATCATACAAATATTATATTAAAAACACCTTTTAACTATAATGGTTCTCTTTTATATATAAGGTAATAAAATTTTGTTGGAAAAATGATCATGATATTTTCTATAGGGTTATGGTTACTATGATAAATATTTCACCTATTTTTATGTGAGTTTATCTTGATGACTAGGATTTATTATATTTTTCCAATCAACACCTACATAATATATGACTCATTTTAGAATAATGTCAATCTTTGTGCATTATGTTGAATTTGAAAAAGGGTTTATTTTTTTATGTCATTGGTGTTATATTGGGTCACATCGTATACAACAAAAATATTTTGGTTATTTGGTATAAAATCATAGTCATTATAAGTATGAAAAATCATATAATTTATGTTTAAGTGAGATATTTATTGGGGCATACAAGATATTAATTTAATTTCATCAAAGGGTATCCAACTATATCAAATCCAATGGAGCAATTATTGTGTAAAGATACAAAGTTTGGATGGAATATTCACTGTCAAACATATTTTGTGGATTCAATGTAGAGGTTGGTAACTACCTTAATATTAGTATATATCAATTTGATTAATGCATTTCATGTTTATTTTTATATTAATAGAAATATAATATGATCTATATTAGATCATCTATGAAATGGAGGTTTGGATCAACCCATTCATTTTGCAAAGGAAATTGTTAGCAATAGATAATAAATACACTAATATAAAGTGAAACGAAATAGTTATGGTGTTTTCACTACAAAAAAAACTAAAATTTACTCTTAGTAACACCATTTGATGTATTTAAATATCACCAAGATCTATGATATCTAGCAATTAAACCCATGCTAGGTAGAAGGATATCCAGTGGGTAATGATACTTAAATAATTCTAGTTTGATATCAATGTTAAACATAGAAGAGAAAATGTGGGTTTAGATCATCTTAGCCAAATAAGGAATCCTAAGGATATAGAATAATTTAAATATGAGTAACTAGATACACACTTATTTTTAGTCTTTGCAATGTCAAATTATATGGAGGATATAGCCAATTTCATAAAATTATTAACTTTTTTTACACATTACGTTCAAAAAGACAAAATGTATATATTCATCCAAGCTATATGATTCAATAATATTATTGTGTTTATATTTAAGATGGGTATGGATCATGTGTTCCACATACTGGCCTTGAATCATAAGTGACCATAATTGCTAAAGTAGTTACTCATAAGATCATAGGAAGACCTTTCGGAGGATAATCAACCATGATAAATATATTATAAATTTGTATTTTGAGCATACATTATTCCAATATATGTATCTAGTTATAAAACAATATGACATTTATCGAATGTTTGGAAGGCCAAAGAAAATGTATGAAATGCCTCTAAACCCAATTATAGTAGTGAAACCATTTTAACAATGGGGAGTTAACTTTTTAGGATGTATTAATCTATCAATCCAATGTATTCATGCCTAGTATATAGTTAATAAAACCAATTAATTTATAGAATAGGTAGAACATACTATGACAAAAAGATACAATGTTAAATATACATCCAAATTATTGTATGAGATCATAGTAACCAAATTTGGATGTCTTTTGAAGTTATTTAGATATATAATTACACACTTTCTCAATAATATTATTAATATTATGACATAAAACTTTATGATATCACACAATATTATCACATCCTATCATCCTTAAGGCAATGGATTGGTAGAAGCATTTAATAATGTCCCTAAGAATATTCTTATAGAAATATACACTATAATGTGTAGAGATATCATTGGGATGATAAAATTCATGTGATTCTATGGGAATATAGTATACATTTTAATAGTACAATAGGGTTCACTCATTTCTAGATGGTATATTGAGTAAAATTAGTTATGCATATTCATATATACTTCCTAGTCTATGAATTAAATTAATAATGTAATACAGAGATCAAGATTCACCTTAGAAAAGATTGCTAGATAAAAATAACATGGAAGAAACTAGGTAGATAGAGGCTTAGACATATGAAACAAATAATTAGAGCCAATAATAATTGGATGAAAATAATATGCAATCTACATTTTTTTATCTAAAATAGACAATATTATTGTATTATAGTATATTTCATGCACATCTAGGTAAACTGTGCACTTTTTGGAAAGGGCGATATGTCATCCACAAAGTATCACAATAAGAAAAAATAATTATAAGGGGCCTTAAATGAACAATCCTTTGAGGTTGTGTAAATGACTTTAAGCATAAGCGTTACTTATAATAACCTCTAATATCATGTTAAAATTTTTGAGTGGGTTCTAATTAAAAACATATGGTTATGAGTTTTTGTTATATTTTTAATTTATTCTCATTTTTATCAAAATTTTATTGTAGTTATGTACAATATGATCTTATATCTCAAAAAGTTAGACCACGGGTTAAAAACAAAACATCAGAGAGTATGAAAATAAAGCATCACAATAATAAGAAGAGGAACACAAAGGATATTAAACTTGGGGTCAATGAATTATATTTGAAAATGAATCACTTGTAAAAATTGCAGGGAGGATAAGCAAAATATGGTCACTCACAAAACATTTAATGACAAATCAATTCCAATATTACAACTTTTCCAAAGTAGATTAGTGTGTCAGACTCATGTAAATAAAAATAAGGTAATGTCATTATAAATGAAAAGATGATTTGTCAAATAAAAAAATCCTATAGGATAAAGTGATGTACCTATCTGTCAAAATTACAACAATACTTCTTAACAACTAATGGTATTTAAATTAGTTAAAATAACACCTAAACGAGAGCTCTAGAAAATCAATGCATCTGTCAAATGGGTGTACATCAGAAAATATATACAAGAGAATGCATATATAATGATATTCCATTGCAATCTATTGATAACAACACCACCCCCCCACCCACGCCCCCCCCCCCCCCCCCCACCACAATATTTGATCATTAATAAACCATGTGAATACTTTTTAGTATTACATATTTCATATATCTTAATCTACAAAGGGTTTAAAGATAAACAATTGTGTCAATCACACGTTTTGGTATCTTTGAGAAACAAACTAAAGTAAGAGATGTTATTTATCATTGTATTGAGATAGATAAGGTACCATGTTCCAAGCCCTTTTCATTTTTTAGGCCACAAATATAGTTTTGCTCAAACTAGAAGTAGTTTTTATCTTGTAACCAAGGGATTTAGTTGTGAAATAACAACTATGAATTTTGGGTTCTAAGCTCTTAATAAATGTTCCAAATTTGTGATATCTAGATAAATTGGTGATGATATTGATAATTAAATATAATGAGGTGAAAATTATTTTATCTAAATAAGTTACCATCTACATTAATGAAAAAATAATGGCAAGGGTGACAACACTTCCATCCTAAGGTAAATTCCTCCGATCATACAAATCAAAGAACCCTTTAATTCATTTAGACACATGAGAAAATTATGTTGTAGGACAAATGGTAATACTCCTTAATTTGATAAAGTATTTCAATGTAATGATATTATGTCAAAATACTAAAAGTGTTAAAAAATGATTAAAGGTATCATCAAAATTGATTACTACATGATTTTATTGCATGAGGGTTTTAATTATTCCCATTTCATATTATCTAATTTGAATACCAAAATGGAGAAGATAATTTTAGGTCTATCATATACTTTTCAAATTAGTTCCTAATATCATTTCTCCACTTCACATGGTGGACATCTCTTAATGGCCATGTCGAACATAATGGAGATTTTTACCCTTTGAATGCCTTGCATAATATCTTATAAATCATAAAATTTAAGTATTTTGCATGGTTAGTCCAATTTAATCAATAATGAAATGAATTACATGTGTTTATTGTTTTACATCCAAGGGTGCCCACTAATGTTCTTTCACACCTACCAACACATTAAGTGGTCACTAAAATTTAGTATGACAATCAAATATGACTTCTTGGTCTATCCAAACCATCATATTTTACATTATTCATCGCCATTTTGTATGCAAAGTTATAAGTGTTTAGATAACAAATATTTTTATAATGAAAAAAATGCCATCATGTCATCATATAGGATAAACAAGTTCAAAATAGGGTGACAAAAAATAATGCCACCATGTCAATCATATAGCATGAACATGTTCAAAACATCATGCAGTGAAAATCCTCTTTGCACATATTGATCAGGATGGTTTAAGATTCCCTTGTATATGGGAATCATTTTAATCAGAATATTTCACATCTAGATAGCCCCCTTTATGAGATTATTAACATGCCTTAGTTCATTCCACTTTCCCCACTCAAACAATAACTATAAAATAAAAAGGCAACCAAAATAGTTCCCTGGTAACCTCCAACACTTAAATATACATCTACACCATCTTTAGTGATGGTTTTCATGAAACCATATTATTTTTTAGTATCATCCTATCAAATTAGGTACCATATTATTTTAAAACATTATTTTTAGTCTACTTTACTTCCTATAATGCACTCCATGCATCCTCCATCTCATTAAGTATTATAAAGTTCTTTGTTTTTTAAATTTTTAACTATTAGGAACTAGTGAAGGCCATAAACATTAGCCACAAGGATAAAATGGTTAAAAACCTATAAAAGGTAGCATCCCAGTTATGCCAATATACTAAAAACATGTAAGGGTGGTATGCTAATATGATGCTTAGTTAAAAACATAAAAGGGAGGATATGTAGGGTGAAAGAGGTGCAAAGTAGTACACAAACCCTACATTTATTACTACAAGAAATGTTTTAGGACTGACCATTTAGCATAATAAATTACACCATATTGAGCATTAATCCTAATTAATATGACTTTGTGTTGGCATGATACATCTTTTTAAATCTAGGAAAGTGTCAATAGTAGATGTAGGGTTGTAAAATCATGAATGTAATCATATGAAAAGTGTGTTATGTATAATATTTTACTTACCAGATATAATTATTTATATATTTTGACTATGTATTTATTTAAAAATAATTTAAAGTATGAAAAATATCTTTTGAAATAATAAATTAAAGGATAGGGTGCAAAGTCGTTGAATGTTCTAAAAGTCTATAAATAATGACCAAGTGTAAACAAAAATAGTTATGAATGGTTTTATATTTATATAGAGACAGACTTATGGTTCTTATATTATATTTCCCACTTGATCTTATTTATATTTTTTATGTTTGAATTTATTTAATCATACAATAAAAATGAATTTTTTTTACACTTAAGTGTTTATTTTTATGGATAATCATTAAAATATAAAATAATGAGTGACATGCTTGTTCTATAGTTTCATCTAAGTTATAAACCTACATTCTAACTTGCATATTAGTAAAAATTATCATGTTTTGAGTGGTATTCTATAATGTAATGTTAGGGTGTTGTAATCACATATTAAATAAAGACTAGATGACAATCAATTCAAAAAAGATTCCTTGGAGCTAGTTTTTATTTAGGATACTAAACTCCTATAAATTGTATTTAATGATAAATGCTCCATGGAATTAAAATAATATTATTCAATGGATATAAAATTTGAGGGAGAATTATTTAGGTTATTTTATTACTCTAAAAATTTAATGATGACTTCCTTAGTAGCGAATATTAATAATTCAAACTATCTAAAAGTATCTAGTCTAAGGGAAAAAATGCCCATTATCTTCAAGGTTTACAAAGCCTCACATCATATTAGAAATGTGTCTATGTGGATGGAAATTTTGGGGGTCTTAAATTTATACAACAATGTGTTTTTTGTTTTAATTTGTTATTTCAATTGTATTCTCAGATATAATGAAAAGAAAAGGAGGAAAGTGATAAAATAATAAATCTAAAATTAATTTCTAAAATTTTGTTAGTGATAAAAATATTTGGCTCTTTGATTAAAAAAAGGTTTATTTACTTTTCATAACCAAAGGATTGGTTTTGGTAACACAACTAAGCATATAAATACATTTTTGGTTTCGAATAAGTGGTTAAATCAAAACTGCATACTATATTCTAATTTTTTTAAAGTGTCAGGATCTAATCACATACCAATCACATACTATTTTAAATAATGTTTGCGTCATATGAATTCATTTTATATGTGAATTTATCTGCCTTAAGGATCCAAAATTAATGGATCTCACGAAACAATGATGTAGGGAACAAGATCCTAGAGGTATCACTAGAATATATATTATGGCTTTAAAACATAGATTTATTGTACAAAAACTTCAAACATGGAATAAATAGGTTTCTTAGATAAATTTCATGGATAAATCTATCATAAAATGTGAGAATCAAAATCTCAAGTATTTGAAATGAGATGGATGGATGCGTGCGAGGGTTCAAAGGGCCTGCAATGGGCCAAAACTTCCATGGCTGGACGGGCCGTGTCTGGTGATAACGTACAAGAGAAGCCCAAAGAGGCATTTTATGTGGGAGAGAGCGCGAGGATCAACAAATTTAATGGTTGTTTTCCACGCTGCTAGGATAGACAAGTTTTAGTCATCCCCTCAAAAGTGGTTCAGGATGATGTGGAGTATTTGGCTTCACATGCGTTAATCTATAAGTTCCTTGGAATTCGCATTTCCCAGTCAGCTCTAGAAGCCTGGATTCACAGGACATGGTAGATTGAGGGAGATTTTGATATCATGCTAGCTAGTAACAACTATTTTATGGTAAATTTCACATACATTTCTGATAGGAATAGAGTATTTGAGGGAGGCCCATACTTTTATGACCGTATTGGCCTTTTCATAAAACCATGACACGTGGGGTTTAACTCTGCTGAGGATCTCCCTTCCAGAGTTCTAGTCTGGGTTCGCCTACCGAGACTACCTTTGGAATTTTGGAGGGACGATATCCTACAACATATTGGAGCCATGATTGGAACACCAGCTGCAATCACTCACCAATCGTTAGACAAGAAGGTTATCACTTATGCTCGCATTTGTGCCGACATTGATATAAACAACCCTTTACCAGATTCAATTGAGATTTGCTTGGGCTCTTCGACCTGGATTCAACAAATTTATTATGAGTCAATCCCCTTCTGATGTCACATTTACCATGTGTATGGACACCTCTTAATCTAATGTCCTCATGCGCCCAAAGGTCCTGGTAATCTCGAGGGATCATCCGGCCCACGGCCAACCAATGCAAGTATGAGGAATGGACAATTGGACCCTGCTGGTAATAAAAATGGCCAAGTGGAGAGTGTTCAAAAAGGGAAAGCCCACCAAAACCCCTCTAGTTCAGAGCTAGGCCAACCCGACCTCACTAGTCTTGACAGAGATGGTTTTACCCTACTTTGATGCCATACTAGAGGGTGAGAGCAGAAGCGCACACATCTAGATCGGCAAGGCGATGCAAGATTCAATAGGTTTGAAGTTCTTGATAATATGGTCATAGAGGAGGGTTTTCCTGTAATGGCACAGGGTGGAATACTGGAGCTAGAAGGCAAGAGATATATGCCTTTTGATCATCAGCACATTGATGCTAAGAAAAGTTTAGAACCTGAGCTAGCCTCAAAATCTGATGCCCTCATGGTTGCTCCTACTCCACAGGATAAAGATATTCACTGGGTAGATTTGGTGAAAGAAGTGGAAGCTCCCAGCAAAGAAAAGGCACCTTCTTCTGCTCTTGGTCTATTGCAGTGACCTTTCAAGAAAGTCTCCTTTTCCACCCCCTCCAGAGCTGGATGTAGGAAGGATCAAGATAAAATTAAACTCACAAGAGATATTTTGGTTGAATTAGGAGCCGTAAAGACCATGGATGAACACTTCCCACACTCCACCCAATGATTATTCTATCATGGAATGTGAGGGGGTTGAATAGCATCCCCAAACAAAAGGTTATTCACAATTTGGTGAAAGACCATTCTCTAGATATTCTTTGTATTCAGGAAACCAAACTTTCCATGGACTCTTTGTTCACTTGCTGTACTAAGATTTGGGGATAGGGCCAATGGCAGTGTGTTGGCACTTTGGGGTCCTCGGGTGGTCTTGCTACATGCTGGGATCCTAAACAAAAATTTCCAATCCATTGGCTGTCCTCCACCTTGGTTCTCTCAATGGTTGCTTCCTCCCTAGAGACTGGCGAGCTGATTTTGGTCACCAATGTGTACGCTCCTGTTGATCTCCCAGACCAGCTCAAGCTATGGGATCACATTCAGTATGTCTGCAGCTACCACCCTTACTTGCCTTGGATTGTTGCTGGGGATTTCAACTACATTCTCAGCCTAGAGGAGAAGAGGGGTGGTTCAGCTCAGTTGGGACCTTCCTTAGAGCTTCTTCGACAAAATATTGATTTGCTTCATCTCTCAAATGTTAAGTCACTCAATGGAATTTTCACATGGAATAACTGAAGGATGGGGGATGTGGCCATATCAAAACCCTTGGAAAGGTTCCTCGTCTCTTGCTACTGGACTTCTAGTGCCATCTCCCTCTCTTCAGATATTCTTGACTGCTGGGGGTCAGACCATTAGCCTATCAAGCTGTCAGTAGAGCTTATTGCTGCCCCCAAGACCCCCCCTTTCAAGTTCCAATTGATGTGCTTTGTGAAGCCTCTCTCCATGACTTAATGACACACTGGTGGAAGCAGGGGCACCCAAATTATGGCACGGCTATGTGTGTTTTCTCTAAGAAGCTTCAGTATGTGAAATGGAAATTGAAATACTGGAACAACCATGTTTTTGGTAATCTCCACATTAGGAAGAGGAACACTCAAGACTGGTTGGACATCATAACCAGACAAATCTAGGATCAGTGATTGTCCAACGATCTTTGCTTAGCTAAGATTCAAGCTTCTACGGATTTGGCTGAGTGAGAACTACGAGAAGAAATATATTGGAAACAAAAGGCTCATGTTGATTGGCTCTAGGAGGGGGATAAGAATATGGATTTCTTTCATAACTCTGTGTAGGATCGACATAATAAGAGCTTCATTTCTTCCCTAATTACTTCAAATGGAATGCATCAGACCTCCTCTCAGGACATATCCAAAGAAGCTATATGGTTTTACTCTGATCTTTTTTCAAATGATACTCCTCCTGATGAGCTTGCTGAAGGTACAGTCTTATCTTCTATTCCCTCTGTTGTGACTTCAGCAATGAATGAATCTCTTATGCGACCTATCAGTATGTTTGAAGTGGAGGGAGTGGTCTTTGGCATGAAGAAAGGTAAGGCACTAGGACCAGATGGGATCCCGGTGGAATTTTTCTAGGAATTTTGGGATGTCATCAACCAGGATCTTTTGGAGGTAGTGCAGGAATCCTACTTCAACAAAGAAATGCTCTGAGCTCTGAATGCTAATTTTTTGGTGCTTATTCCAAAGCGTGAATAGGCTAATCAGATAGAATATTTTTTACCCATTGCTCTCTGTAATGTGGTCTACAAAATTATAACCAAGCTCATTGTAGAAAGGCTTAAAATCTACCTACCCATGCTTATTTTTGAGGAGCAAAGGGGATTCGTTGCTGGCAAGCAAATTCTAGATGGTGTAGTTATAGTGTCAGAAGTGATTCACTCCATGAGTTCTTCATAGGAATGAGATATGTTTATTAAGCTTGATATGGCTAAGGCTTATGACAGGGTTAGCTGGAGCTTCCTGCATAAAGTTTTTTTGGATTTTGGCTTCAATCAGGATTGGATCCATTGGGTGCTCAGTTGTGTCACAATGTCCTCTTTCTCGATCCTTATTAATGGGTCACCCTCTAAACTATTTGGTGCTTCTAGAGGACTTCGTTAGGGAGACCCTCTCTCCCCATATTTATTTATTATTTTGGAAGAAGGCCTTAGGTGCCTCATCAAGTTCTAGGTCTCCCAGCATGCACTACAGGGCTAGTGCTAGGGAGATGGATTACATGCTCTGTCCCATCTCTAGTTCATGGATGACACTTTTCTTGCTGGGAGAGATTAAATCTGAGAAGCTGAGGCTTTTCAGAGTACCTTGGACACCTATTTTGTGGCTTCGAGGCAAAATATTAATGACCACAAGTCCTCTATTGTGTTTTTTAACACCCTTGAGCATATCCAGTGGAGGATTAGTGCTATCTTGAGATTCCAGACTCAGTCTCTCCCCCTTACCTACCTTGGGGTTCCAATTGTGGTGGGAAGGCAACTGAGGCTCTTTTGGCAAAAGGTGCTAGATAAACTTAGGTATAAATTTAACCACTGGACTCATAGGTGGCTCTCCACTGCTGGCAGGGTGACTCTCCTCCAATCAGTGATTCAAGCCCTTCCCATTTACTAGTGTATGATTCAGGCTGCCCCTGGGTAATTCCTAAAGGAATTTGATGTTTTGTCTCACTAATTTATTTGGAGTGGCAACCTGCTAAACTCCAAATGGATCCTGCTTAACTGGGACACAGTTTTTCACCTAAAAAAGGAAGGTGGCCTAGGACTTTGCTCTACAAGTTTGTGTAGTCAAGCTCTCAAAGCTAAACTTTATTAGTGCTGGTGCTCCAGTCAAGCTCATCTTTGGGCCCATATTTTGGCATTCAAATATTACCTTGGGGAGGAGCCGGTTGATATTTCAAGACTCCCCCTTCAGGGCAGAGGCTCGATGGTGTGGGACACTCTCAAACGAGGAGCTCAGCTGGTGAAGAGAGGTCTCTTCTAGATCTGCAATAGGGAAATGGATGCTCTCTTTTGGAGTGACTCTTGGGATGGGTTTCTTCCCATTCTCTTCTCTCATCCACATCTGCAGTGAGTTGGTGACTCTCTGATAGTTGCTGGGTGGAGTACGGTGGATCATTATAAGGAAGCTTTTAGGCTAAGCACGACAGTGGGATATTAGTGGAAGAATGCTTCAGACTGGCCCTGAGGTGGTTCTATGGAGGAGTGGCTAGAGTTATCTCAGCTTTTGGCCTCTAGGGAGTGTAGCTCCTTGCAAGGATGGGATGTTCTGGCTTGGGGTGGAGATTCCTTAGGGAAGTATTCTGTGTCCTTCAGGTACCTTGCTTTGAAAAAATAGCTTCTGGGTGAAGCGGTGGTTCCTTGGGGGAGTAAGGTTTGGTATAGCTATTCTTGGCCTAAATATAATTTTTTTCTTTGGGTACTGGTTCATAATAGGTGCCATACCTAGGAAAATATCTACAAACAGGGATTTCATGGGCCCTCCAGGTGTGTTTTATGCTGTAGCAGTGAGGAAACCATCTCTCATCTTTTCTTCCAATGCTAGTTTACCAAACAAAAATGGCACTTGTGGTGGGGGGTGTGGGATCATCCTTGCTGACCAGTGTCTTCTTTGTCTGAATTTTGGGACCGGCTTGGACATCCTCCCTCTCAAGCTTTATTCCTACAGGTTGCTTGGCGCATTGGTCCATCACTTATTTTGTGGCATGTCTGCTTGGAAAGAAATAGATGAATTTTCAAGGAAGTGAGTTTTGAGATCAACGTTCTATGGGGGAGAATCACAACTTCTATCCTTGAAACCCTTCATGCCAAGTGTGAGGTGGGGGCAGATTTGAGTTTGGTGGATGCTAAAACTTTTGCGCAGCTCACCTCTGTTCTCCCTAAAGGCCTCCCCACTGCTCCTCATGCACCTACACGTGACAATCGATAGCCTACGTGACCTATTAATTGGATAGGCCACTGGACTCCCCCAGAGGCTGACACACTCAAAATTAACTCAGATGGCTCATCTCATGGAAATTCCAGACCAGTTGGGATTGGAGGGCTGGGTCGCGATAGCATTGGTAAGGTGTAATTTTTCTTCTCAATTCACAAAGGTAGGTACACTAACAATTTCATGGAAGCTCTCGCACTTTTTGTTGCTGTTCAACAATGTTGCTCTCTTGTCTGGAATAGAATTGTTTGCAAATCTGATTCATAGATTGTTGTCAATATTTTGAATAAATAGGAATTTTGAATGGTAAATTGGCATCTGGCTGGAGTGGTGCAGCAGATACTCTAGCTTTGTACTTCCCTGGATTCTGTGTCTTTTTTGTATATTCCCCCTGAATGGAACGGGGTGGCTAACTGCTTGGCCAAATGGGCCTCTGAGCATGAGCCACCTTGGAACATCTCGGACCATAGGATGTTGCCTCTGGAATTATCCCAGAAGTTGGATCAACTTGTTGAGCTTGACAAAATGATGTAACTCTTTTATTTCCCTGAAGTTTATAATATTTTTACCCATCTTTTAGTTAAAAATCTCAAATATTTTTTGTAAACTATTGGTCATGATAGAGCCTTTCTTATTTCATAAAAAAGTGTTGAATGATGAGTTAGATTCTATTCTTATTAAATAAGAGTTTTTATAGAAAAAAAAGATTATACTAGATGAAAGGAGATCAAAATAAAAAAAAATATTCCATAAATATATTATAACTACCCATTAATATAATAATTTTTATAATTGAAATATCCACATCGGTTGTAATAGGATCGTATGTTTAATTTAAGTTCTGTAATATATCTCATCATGTTAGAAATAATAGAAAAGTGGAGAGACAAGAAAGAAACAAGGATCCATCAATAAGGGAAGGAAAATTTTATGTTAGATATGGGAAATAAAACTAGAGTGACAAATTAATGACACTAGAGGGACAAATATGAGAACCAAAGGTGATGGATCGATAGAAGGGTAGACTAAAGGAAAAGTTTTGAGAAAGCAAATTATAAATTGGCTTATATGATGTTGATGGTTACTTGAAGATAGATCATATATAATAATTTAATAATACTAGTGGAGAATCAAAGGCATCATTTAGATGAATTAGTGTATAGTATGTTATATCTACATTATAAATATCAATTAACGAAAAATTATTTGGGTTAGATCATAATGATTTAAATAATTCTAATATAATATATGAGCTTAGATCAATAATACTAAATATGGAAGAGGAAAAGTAATATATCAAGAATATTTTGATAGACAAAGAGTTTCAAGCCACATTACTTCCTAATATTTATTTCCCATAACTTTTAATTGTATTGAGGACAGAGAAAATGTTGTGGAAAATATAGATAATGGGTTTTTAGGACACAATGGAATTTTTATCAAACCATGGTCAAGTGGATTTAATCCCCCAAAAGGAAAATTTTAATCCATCCATGTTTGGGTCAACCTCTATACTCTCCTTATTATCTTTTTTAGGAGAGCATATATTCACAAAATCAAGATAATTCATTAGTATAGCCCTACACATGGAGGATAAAATTGAGCATAATTTAAGATTTAAAAAAAAAAACATGAGTAAATAAGTAATAGATGATTTTTAGTGAATTTTAATTACATGATAACAAAGTATTAATATCCATGTAAGTATTTTAAAATGAATTCAACAACTAGACTCTGAGAATATCACCATATAATGTTATAGATGTCAATAATTATGTCAAATTATAAATAATTTTTTAAATTTTAGATTCAAGGATTCGAAGTATGATCTTGAGGTAGAGGTTAGGAATACCTAACCCATAGAAACACATAAGTGGCAACTAAGGTTGACTAAAGGAGGATTAACGGAAGATCATATATTTATTTAAACATAAATTGGTTATTATTAGACTTTAGGGTGATAAAATTTAGAATGGATAAAAGGATGTCAATTGGATTGGAAAAATATACATCCCTACAATGTTTTAATTAGGTATTGTTCCAAATAAGGTGGGATCTTGTGTCCAACAACACTCAAATTTTTCAAATTATTTTTAGCTTAATGATAGCATTTGTTTGGATGAAGAGCCATAAATTCCTTGAAACTCCTAATTATTATTTTTATATCTTATATTATGAAAATGATCTTTCATATATAGCATCTATCAATTCACATGAGTGTTTTTATAACAATAAAATCAAATATAAGAATACTAATGTCTATTTTTTTATCTTTTTCATCATGTTATTATTTTTTTGGTTATTTCCTTACATTAATGAGGCATGTTGTATTATTTATGTAGGGTGAATGTTTATTTTATGTGATCTTTATTAAGATATATCATTAAAAATGTATAAGGTTTTGGGGCAATTTAAAAACCCATAGTTTACAAATAATTAGAAAAATAAACTTTGGTGTTATCATTAAAGACATGGATGACATTAGAAATGAGGTAGTAAATTTATTTGAAAACCTTCTCAATAATTTTTCCATTGAATTAGTTAATTCAAAAAATTAAATTTGTAATTTTATTCCAAGTGTTATTAATAATAATGATAATGGAGAGTTAGTGAAGTAATTTTCATAAGATGAAGTTCAAATTTCCCTTTGGGGTATGGAGAGTAACAAAGTCATGGGCCTTGACTACTTCCCTTTTGTATTCTTTAATAGTTTTTGGGATATATTTAAAAATGACATTTTTAGAGTAATTATTGAATACATGACCTTTAATAAAGTATTGATATATTCTAGTTGTATTTTCCTAGATTTGATACCAAAGAATGCCAATGTAGATTCTATGGGTAACTTTAGTCTCATATCCTTGTGTATTACAATTTATAAAATCATTTATAAGGCTTTGTAAAATATAATTAATATTTTCCTTGAATATTTAACCTCAAATAAAAAAATATAACTTTTTTTTAACATTAAAAAAATTAGATGAATTAGTTACCATGCATAACCTTTTAAACATAATGAAGCTAAATAATGAATAATTTATGATCATCAAGATTAATATTAGTAATATATCTAAGAGGGTTAACTATATTATTAAATTCAAAATCATGAATATGTGTAGATACTCTAATTTCTTTCATGATTGGGTTAAACCTTATGTATCTACTCCCATGTATTGTGTCCTAATTAATGGAATTGTAGATGGCCTTTTTAATTGATCAAGAGGTCTTTGACACAGTGACTCTTTATCCCATTACCTATTTATAATTATAGGACAATATTTGGGTAAGGATTTATCGAATGTAAATTATTTGAATTTTTTTTAGTGTTATCAATATTATAATAAATTTTAACATTTCTCGTTGAGAGTTTGTAGATGATTCTCTTAAGGGTAATGTAATTTGAATAAAGAGTGGTGAAAAATATCTATGACTAGTAAAAAATAAATTTGAGTCAAATGGTTAACCTCCTCAATTAAAGATAATTTATCTTCACAAATTTATTTCTATAAAATATAATATTAATTATATCTTATTTTTTTCCATTGGTACCCTCCATAGTAAATACTTTTGATTCCCTATTTTAGGCACTCACACAAAAATATTATAATAGGAAAGCATGGTAACTAATTTTCTTAATGGAATGGAGACCTGGAGAGGTAAATGGCTTTGTTGGGTTAGGAATATATAACTCTTTAACTCTTTAAGGTTTTTATAAAATATTTTTTGGGTTATAGAATAACTAGGACCATAACATACTTTCATTTGAATGGAACTAGAGAGATAATTAAAGTAACATTAATAAAATGTAATGATGTAAGTTTTCAAAAATTTAAATGCGATATTGCGATAATAAAATAATATTTCATGAACAAATAATTGGGATCAAATACTTTTTGTACTAATTTTTATAATAAACAAAACATTTGATGTATTTTACTATGTATAAAGTACCTTGATAATATTTAAGATCCAACTCAATATTAAATTATGAATAATACATGGATGGTTATCAGTTTTATAATTTATTGTGAAAGTGTATTTATTTAATATAAAAATATGTTTATTGTAAATTAAGCAATGTGAGATTTTCCAACTTATGGGAATATGCTTTGTCTGCTATTTCCCCTATTTACAATCTTACTTTATATTTGATTATTGAAAACTATTCTAATAATATATGGGGATCCCATGTTAATTACTATTGTAATTTATCTCAACATACCTAGGTCCCTTGAAGGAGTTGAAAAAATCATGTTTTCCCACCCACTTCCTTCTCTTCATATATTTTACAGTCTCTCAAAATTTTCAAGGGTTCCTTCCATCTTAGCATCTGAGAAAAGATTACACAATTATATGGGATAAACACATGTATAATACACAATAATATAGGGAAACAAAAGGATAACTTCTCACCCCATTTATCAATCTTTGCAGGTGCATAATGTCTGGTGTCATATAAATATTCTAAGGAATATTATCAATTTATTTTTTACAATGAATAAAATATCACTATTTTGTGATAGATTCCAAAGGATTGGATTTAAATATATTATTATTTTTAATCTATATTGATAATATTACTAGACCTAGGATCCTATCCTTATTTATGTCAATTACACATGAATAATATGGTATTAGTTATATAGTCAATGAACATAACATGGGTGGTAGTGTACTCAATTTAGGAGGTTTTGATTAATTGGAATGAGGAGGCAAGTGATTAATGAAGTTGGTTATGGGGTATTTATTTTTTCTTAATAATTTGTAGATAAATAAATAACATAAAATTTAGATACTTTTATCTCATAGTATATAATCTGACCATTGAAATTGAGTCTTAGATTCAGTAAGTATTGAAGTAAAATTTACCAACTTAAAAAATATATTTTATTATAAGGTCAAAATATTTTAAATTTGAGAGTTTTAATTTGGATAGTTTTTCATAATCCTATAAGAGGTAACTTTGTCAAAATTAATTTTGATGGGGCATCCAAAGGAAATATTGATCTCTTACTTTTAGGTGGAATTTTTAGAGATATCTACTTAGGTGTTGTCTAATTTTCCTATTAATAAATTGAAGGAAACTACAACTATTTGGAAACTCAAGTTTTTATCAAAGGTATTCAATGTGTATCCATGCCAAACTTATAAATTTAATAGTGGGAGGTGAATTTTTCTCATCATAAGTGTAGTGAAGTTATGTGGTATGGAGATGTAGAAAAAAAATCTATAATTCAAAATATATGTTTTACTATCCCAATATTTGATAACATTTCTTTCTCTCATGCATATAGGGAGACCAATGGTACTACTGATTTCATGACTATGTGTTGCTATTTATATATCCTAATAAATAATTAAATATTGAAGGTATTTCCCTATGGATAAATTTTACACTCATTTCAAAACATATCTACTACCCTCTTTAATATTTTGGTGGTAGGGACAATTTTTGATCTACATTGATTTTTTTGGCCTTATTTCATGTGTTTTATCTACATTAAACTCATCATATATTTCTATGATTAATCTTTCTTGTTTTGAAGTTTTTTAGGTATACCCCAATCTTTTTATTATTGGTTTATTTATATACTTTTCCATTTTCCTATACCTATATTAATTCTTATTTGGTCTAGCAGTTTAATCATCACTAGTGGTTCAAGTGGTGTAAATATTATAAATAATGATGCATGCTTTGATGTTAGAGGTGATTCTTCACCAATAAATCTATGGTGCTACCCTATACTAGTTTGAAACTCTTCGTTAAATTTTATAAGGCCTAAAATTCTAACTATATTTAGTGTGGTTTTAACACCCGTTATTTATTTTGGTTAAACTTAATTTGTTCTTATATTGTTTATGATGACCTAATTATGGTGAGAAGTATATAGAATTCCTTTCTAATTTTTACAACTTTCAATAAGGCATTATTAATTTAGAGTAATACCCCTATGACTCTTTTGTTTATTTTGTAGCATTTACACCATCAATGTAAAGAGATTGTAAAATATAAATTTTTCTCCCTTCCTAGTGATTTTGTGTCTATTTTTTATTTTATTGAATAAAAACATGATATTTTTTACTTTTTATTTGGGTTATGTGCTGATACTAATAAAACTTCTCAAGTTCTTCCTCAGATTGGAACTAATCTTGTATTTGATTATATACCTAATAATTTTTTTTCTAAAAGGTAATATATCATTGTCTTCAGAGTAGGAAATAACAGAGCAATGGTTTGAAATAATAAATATGGATATCAATTCCCAAAATTTTAATTTTGGTAAAAGTAAATGGGTTCACACATTTTCAACCCCTATGAATGATATTAATGAGTAGGTGGCTTCACAATTCAATAATTACAAGTAAAGATAAGATTTTTTTTAATAAATAGATTTAAGAATAAATATTCATTCCTATCTATTCTATGTCATCAAGTATGAACCTAGTTTATATTTTGATTGATCCCAATAATATAATATATTTTATAAATGGTGATATCACATGACTTATAAATGATTTAATTTTAAAGGTCATCTCTATCTTTCACTTTAGGGCTATTTATCTTTGATAAAGACTCCATGTGCTACATCTTAGTCGGTATATTTTTGGGTTTTTAACTTGTTGTCTTGTTGTATATGTCAATTAACTTGTATATTTTTATTATTATCTCATTTTATTTTAATTTAGTTTGTGCTTTTTTATGTATTCTATATGGTTGGTCATATCCTAGGGTATGGGACCTATTTTATTATTACTTGTTATAAAATTAACTTAGAATATGTTTTATAATATCTTAATTTTATAATATTTTGTTGCATATGACACTAAAAAATTATATATTATTAGTGTAAATATTATGAATCAATTTATAGGAAGTGTTTGACCAGCAAACAAAATTGTGTATATAAATTTATACTAATAGGGTATTCTAAATCCTCTAAAACATAATATCTCAACATCTATTATTTATCTAGATTTGTATAAGTATATGTGCCATCTAATTTATACATTATTGTATAATTAGTATTCAAAATAATATTTTAACATTTTTTATAATGAATATATTAATCTCCTATCCATCATGGCATGTGATTAGGATTATACTTGTAGCCCTAATACTTCTTCCTAGACTCTATTCTAATTTTTTTTAGATTATTTATTTTCCTAACCTTTCTAGTTTATATTTATTTTATGTTGAATTTGAAAAAAAAACATTGTGTATAAATATATATGTGTTTTGGATCATCTCATGATAGAACACTTATCAATTTATTAGCTAGAATACTCTTATATTTCTTGACTGGTAAAATTAATATTTTCTATATTTTTAAATAATTTGAGAATATTTTATTATATTTTCATGGGTATGAAAAATTATAAGAGATAACACTAAAATTTTTTATGCAAATAAATAAAACCTTTAAATATTTTAGACTTGTATTATTTTAACATTTTGGAGAAGTGGAAGTCAAAGCACATAATTTCATGAGATTAGAAAACAAGTAAAAATAAATAAAACATGATCTAAAACTCAAATTATGAATTACATATTAAGGACCATGTTTATGGCCCTAAAAAGTGATCTAAATCACTAATAGGGTAAGTTCAGTGAATTGGGGGGATCAAATGGATTTTTAAATATATATTATTTCCTAAAATTAGGATAATCCTAAACTTGTAAACATCAAGTGAGATTCCTATATTACTATTTTGAAGATGTAATTCTAACATGGTTTATATAATTTAAATCTTGGTTGATAAGATAATAATATTTTATAAAATGGTCAAGTATTCAAAGGTCAAAAAACTAAAATTCAAAGAGATGCCCTAAATAAAAAGCATTGTAGATAGTGGGTCATGCACCCCACAATTTTTAATCATTATTTGGTTTCTTTAGAAACCCTTTGGTGTAAATTTAGTTAATATCAAATAGTTTTCAACCGAATCATTCTTTTATTTTTTCATAAATATGTATATTTTTAATAATTTAACAATTGTACAAAGCTTAAAAAATGAAAAGTAATGGATAGGTTATTATGAACCCCTTCATTACCTAAAAAAAATGAATATGTATAGATTTAGGCCTATTTTTAAACACTAGACTTTTTTCCAATTTAGATGAATAAAATGAAAGATGCATAAATAAAAATGGCTACATTTAGTTGTGGCATATAGTGGTATATAAATACATCCTTAAAAATAAATATAATAGAAACCTTAAAGTAATAAAAATATTAATAAAATTATAATTTTGTAAAGAGGCTATTTTTTATATTACACAAATAAAAACATCAAAAAGCCTCCATTCAATCCTCACCACTTTATGCAATCCAATCTTAAATGTGTGTAGTGTCAAACCAAAAGTTTCATATTAGAATTTGTTAATGTCTAAAACATATAGATATTTTTATTTTGAATAAAAACTCTCATTTTATTTATCAAATCTTTTCCACACAAGAGAATATTTTTTTCTTTAAAATATAATGAGTAAATGTCTAAATCATTAAAAATGATGATTTTAAGGAGTAATGTGGGACATGCTTTGAAAATATTTTTTCAAGATCTATATGATGAGAAATTAGATACCATATTTAATTTATTGAAATTAAAAAATATATATTACATTTAAATTATGGGTTGAGTCAAGCTTGGTCGATTGTGAGCTTGGAAAATTCATGCTATATTTTTTATAACTAACACCAAATCACTAAAAATTCCAATGTTTTTGGTTTTTTACATAAAAAACTAATAGGCCCAGTAAAATGTGCCAATACATCCCATATCTCTAGGAAATATTAAGTAATTTCCATGTAAAATATAATGGTATTTGATGTTACATAAAACTTAGAGACTAATATTAGAAAATCAAATAGTTGACATCGGTAATACTTAATGTCAAGCCCTAAATTTCACTACATTATTAAGAATTCAATTTTTACAAGACCTTAAAATTTAACCTCCTTTATATTTTGACTAATATTAAATAATGTAAGATGATGGATATATACATGTTAGGATTAAATAACAAAACATATTGTAATCCTTGTCACAACCCCCTCTTCATTAATCACATGTATGTCACATCTATTGTGTTTATTTTATTTATCCATTAACATATATTTATAATATTAAAAATGAAACAACTTTTAAAATATCCATATCAAGTATATTATTAAAAGCTCTTGATTTTGTTCTGTCTCCTTTCTTTTCCAAGCCATTTGAAAGAGATTTATTTCAATCTATCAACATTTACATTACACCTAATTCATTCAATTACTAGCAATATGACTAAATAATTTCATATAGTTATATTTTTTTATTAATTTATAATTTTAATTATTAAATAATAATTATTTAATCAGATCATTATAAAATTGAAATGCACTTAAGTTTTAATTTTATATATATATTCCTCCAGTAAATTTAGTATAGTATGATAATTCATGGCATATCACACTATGAGAATAAGTTTAATAGATCATCATAAAACCATATTAAATATACATGTTATTATAATTTATATACAATATAGGGTATTATAAATACTCTTTACTGGCACCTAAATTTAGTTTGAAATATTTTATATGTTACGTGCATGATTTGTTAGATGTAAGGGTAAATCATATAATATAAGTATTATTAAAAAAATTATTACATCAATTTTTAATACCATATTTATAAATATTAAATAAGAATGAAATTTTCAATACTAAAAATCTAATTGTGTGTGACATACTAGTCTTTTACACTTCACAAATATCAATCATCCATCAAACATTTAGTCTATGACCTTCCAAATATTAAAAGGCTCACATTTTCCATCTCACTATAGTATGAAACATATAAAATTTAGTGTATAATATGAATAAAACCTAATTTACATCCTACATGGAAATTTATAAATCCTCATCAAAAATTTTTACATGAAGGATACTATCATATCTATTTAGACACTAGTATTGACACTATTGTCCCCAATCTAACGTTAACATCCATACCTTCAAAATTATCATTTTAAAAATATGTTGACATGTATTTATCATAATATTTGTCCTCATTAACCCTCATGTGATATTATTTCAAATGTGTTTTATAAATATAAATAATATATCAATCATAATGCATCTATTAAAACTAAGTAATAACCTCTCATGATCATATTACACTACTACAAATCCTTAGAAAAATTAACGTATATTACCCTATTATTCCATAATTTTAAATTATTAAAAATAATAGTCTTCATACTTTATTAAATCATTAAAAGATAGTTTAATTATAAATAAAATTTAAGTTAAAATCAATAACATTACATGCTCTTGAATATAGATTATTATGAAAAAATTCACATAAAATCACACAAAAAAGAGAGTACTACATCATTTTGAGAGGATATTCCTAATATATGGACATGTATGAAATAATTATTTATATAGGTTTATTTTATGACAAATCAAATTCACTTGATCCCACTAACCAATGTTTTTCAAGCAAACATGCCCTAAAAAGATGATTTAGGGTTTTGAGAAAAATATTGTCTCGAAGAACCATATGCATGATTTGAAATAGAAAATTTCATGTGTTTGCATTATCACATAGGAATTTTTCATCTAATAGGAACTCACATTAAGATTAGAATCCACAATATAATACATGTATCACTAGTGTCTAAAAAACTATAAAAAAGGATACTAAAATCTTAAGTGAAATTCTAAGAGAAATGTTTTGATAATAATTAATAAAATTAACTCCTATACATGACCTTATAATATCAAAATACTATTGAATAGGACACATGGGAATCATATAGAATAATTTTTGGATATGAAGAAAAAATAATGAAAGATATTTTATAGTGGTGATGTTATCATAGATACATCAATTAAGTAACCCACGAGCATTACGAGTGCATCTTATACAATACAAGTGGGTAAAAAACTATTATGGGTTCCAAATTATAATTTAGAGCAAAAAAAGGATATAATTATAAAACATAGAGTAATAAATGATTGAGAATGAAAAATTAGAGAAATAAAATATTCAAAATGTGAAGCTAGTGTAATTAATGTTACATAAATATCATTTTGAATAATTAAAAATACAATATGAAAAAGATGAAAAGGAATGGTTATAAAATCAATGTATTACAAAGGTAATGTTACAAAACTCAAAGCTAAGTAAAAATGCATGCCTAAATCAGGTTTTATAACAAAAATAGCCCAAAATTAAAAAACACTTGAAAAATCTAAAGTTTCAAATAGGGTTACAAAGGGGAGAATTACAAGACTCTCCTTATATCATAAGCCATTCAATATCACTAGTAATATAATGTTTATGGATGATCAAGATACAACTTTTGTAATATTTCATTTCTTATATTTCTTAGAAATAAGTATCAACACTTGGGTTAATCTATCATATATTCAATATTTTACTTCAAAAAAGTTTGATATTACTTCTCATGTTATTTAAAATCCATGTCCATATAATGTTTTTTTTGGATGAGCATGCTTAAAATCAATAGGAGAAATGATTGATAGAAACAAAGTTGACATATCATTTGATCATAAAACCAAGGTCACATAATTTTTTGAGGTTCATATTTAGATAAATATAATTAGAAGCAAAACATGTATTCATCTAGTTTACAAATAGATATAATTAATGAGATATCATTATAGGCACATGATATAATATGTGTTTAAAAATATAATTAGATAACTTACAACCCCATAGAATGGGCTAGTTTATTATTCATATATAGATACAATATAAGAGAAGAGTTCCATTTCACAATTTGGACATCAGGATGCTTTAGATTAATATAATTCTAATTATATCGATTATGTAGAATATGAATACAACACCAATGATATAGCCCTTCACATATGCATCTCATTGATGAGCTCATTCACTTATAGAAGCATATTTATTTTTACATAGATTCTTTATTATTTACTTTAATTTTCAATAGTTTACACCTTATCGAAACATTATTTTGAATGATTGGCTCTATATTTAATTTTGGGGGAATTTACTCCCTTGTTTTGTAATTCAATTAAAATAATATAAGACTACTATACTACTATGATTTCAATTCACAATCTCTATGGTAACTTATTTAATCATTACTACACACGTATACACACTATATTTCCCACTTATACCTTCAATATCACATATAACTACTATTATATGAGTTCACAAGGGCATAACTTTTATTCTATGATTTAGTGATTTATTGAGAGTTTTTTGAATGACTCCCTCCTCATATTTTTAATGTATTTCTTGTTAACTTGTTTTCAATATTTTTCAGTTTCACATATCCAAATTTTACTTCTCAAATAACTAGGAAAATATAAAAATATTAAAATAAATCAAATATATAAAAATAAATAGCATTCATGTGTTTACTATTTTTCCATATACGATGTTTACTATATGTTAGTAGATGTCACATAATTTTCCTTCTATACAAAAATATGATTCACGAGTACATGTGTGTGATACAAGCATACAATAGAAACATGATACATGAGCATAAATATGTTAGACATTTTACTCTACCCACATGATTAAATATATTGGGGATATCTTATTCATTGGTCATGATTGATATAAGTTATGTTTTTTTATGATCAATTTACATTGTCATGTTTAACATATATACAAATACTTACAAAGTGTGCTAGATATGTTATGGTAAATGAAATTTCTATAGCACATGTATTCATGGACTAGCATGATATGATTATTTGCTTTTCCTATATTATGACATGGCTTACTAGAGTATACATGCTTTCTATTGTTTTTTGATTATCAAACATTTTAACATGTTACATGTTTGTTGGTTACAATGCCACTAAATGTTATTCTTTAGTGTTTGTAAATTTAAGAATTTCCATTCATTGAGTATCTTGTGGTCTCATTACACCCATTTTATGTGGCATTGATTTCTCTTATGTGTTTTCTTGTTTTTTTATTAACTTGTGCCTATTAATTGTATACATTGGCATGATCCATATCATGCGTCTTAGGGCTTGTTGTATTGATAAATTTATTGATATATATACTTTGACATGATAATAATATATGATTTATTACTACATGATTGATACATATATGACATGGTTATATTATCCTTTCGAGATAAGGTGACTACTAGGTTACATTCTAATCATCTTAAAAGGGATGGGGCATGGGCAGGTAGGGGCATATCAGTGGAATCACCTCAAGGATACATGATTACAAGCACATTAATTCTAAAATTAAAATAGTTTGATACATTTTACATGAGTAAGATATACCTTAAGGATAAAATAATATCCACTTATCACCAATTTTCATAACGTTGAGAC
>JARHVA010006804.1:32500-60000 GCA_037957365.1 Torreya grandis | reverse complement strand
TCATTGACTTCTCTTGAGCTCTCCACATAAGACTGAGAACAATTGACATATGTGAATTATGATCAGGGGGTTAATAAAAATATACAACATGATTTTGGTGTGTCCATAATCATTGATATTATTCTAGACAAGTGTTCTCACTACCTTTAGTCACTATCATCCTTCTTTCACTTATTCATCACACTTGTCACCAAGACACCCATTAGTTTTTCAATACAATCCATGTAGGGTGTTTTATGAAAATATAAAATATTAAATTTTATCCATAAAAACATCAATAATACCTTAAAATTCCACTTATTTTGAATTATCACCTTTTAATTTGGTGATTAGCTTCCATTCGATATGCGTATTTGGACTGCCTAAAGTGAAGGTGATTACAGAGATACCTATTTTATTAAATGAATCAAGAAATTATCATTATGGTTTACATTATGTACCATGTAAAATCATAAATTGATCCTAATTTGATACTCCTTTGTAACCATAAAACATCAAAATCTTATAGCAAAACTAGTTTTATACATTGTCCATACAAATAGGGTGCAAGACAACTGATGTGAATGATCGTGTTAAAGTCTTATACAATTACAAATCTCTTTAAAAGTCATAAAAACTAATTTTTATTCATTTATTTCATTTTTTTTCATTGGGTCATTAACAAGGGTTTTAGATGGTTTTGAGTGGTTTTGACCTTTAAATATTGTTCATAAAATTTTGATTTCCAATCCTCAGAAAAATTCTACTATAACCTTGTTTTGGACCCTATTAAACATATCCTAACTCCTTAGTTTCAATTATAAAAATTCATATTTATGTGAGCTTCTTAATATGGCTTCTCTAGCTAGTCCCTGTATTATGTGCAAGCCTGAAGTGAAAAGGGTTATGTTTGGCCAAATTATGATGAGTATCTAAAAATTAATGGCTCTAAAAAATTTCATGTTTCTCCATGAAATTATTTAAAATAATTTCAAGCATATCCTATACCTAGAAGGGGTATTGACCCTCCAATTGGGCTTTAGTCCTAGATCAGGCCTAAAGGATTGAACTACGTCTTTTTACTCACAACCATCTCTGAGTGGTTTATTAAGATTACAAGGCTTTATATAAGTTTATTATTGTATGTAAAAACTAAAAATACCATTTTATAGTTACTTTAGGACCTCCCACCTCATTTTATTACTTGTTCATGTCAAATCTATAGGGATTATCTCTCTAACAGTGCCCTCTATCTGAGAAAGAATATAGGGCACTTCCCTTATTATATAAAGATTTTTTAATGTATGAGAGGAATGTATTGGTAATTTATATTATATTTACTAATTTCCATGGATTATATACCTACATAGGTCATCAACACTCCAACCTTCCAAGATAGACTCTTAAAATAATGAATATGCAAGATTTTTATATGTTGACTATAGGTACACTTTTAATATGGATATTCCCCTTTTTATTAGTAATGAATATCATGTTATGTGATCAAAACTACTATCAGAGTCATTTCAAACATGTATAATACCATGTAGTACTACCAACTCCTCAAAATTTTATTCTTTACTGACCTATGCTTAGTTTACAGTCAACTATGGTTACGTGCTCCCTCAGAAAAAGACATGCCTATAGGTGAAAATTTTGTCTTAAACCATGTATATCATGATTTACAACCCTATTATAGTAATAAATTTTTTTCCAACTCATTTAGACTCCATGATTAATTACTTGTGTCAATATAAAACTGCCATATGCTAGTACACTCTGACACTATAGTCCAATTATAGGTGGCCTTTTTGAGGGTAAGGGTACACCTTTAGGTGATGATGTAGGTTAACACCCGATAATTTCACCTCTATAATTTTTTTGTAGACCGTTATTGTTCTTATTAACTTAATAGGTTTGGTATCTAGGAATACATGCTCTTGTCATAACAACTTGGACTATGAGATCACTTGAAGGTCAAAGCATTCTAGAAAACACTGAGAACCTATAGTGTAAGATTACCTAGATTGGACCCCTCATGTACATCACTTATTGTGACCAAACACTCACTCTATTTAGTCAAGGACTGAATCCTATGATAGGTGTTGATGATATAACACTTTTAAATAGGTATACCTTGGTACATCACACCATGAAAAGATAAAAAACAAGGCATGCTCCATGTTTCAAATTTTTTAAGGTAAGATGTCCCTAAAACTCTTTGTCCACATATGAACATGATTCTTAACGTTTTTCTTCTACTTCATGGCTCCACTATTTTTTGTTATGCCACCTTAAACACTCTAAAACCCTAAGGAGTGCTAAAAGAAGTTTTAACATTTGCATTTCAACTACTCAGTCCCCTCTATGAGCTTCCTGTAGGTGAATTTTTTAATACATAAGGAAGTGAAGGTCAGTTATAAAAATATTCATGGTGATTTTCTAAAATAAATCTTATACCTTATTAAAGTCCTCAAATTTATCATTTCCACCTTTAAGGAGTTTAAAACACTTCAAATTATTCATTCTAACATGCTTAATCTTCTATGGGGAGCCTATAGATGCATATCAGGCTACAAGACTGTATACAGAGTTTGAATTAGTTATCATAGTCAATAATATGTCACTTGATATCTCATATTTATTGCTCATTATTAAATATTGTCATCAACACCTCTTGAAAATCCTCATTTCATCTTAATAAATGTTCTCAAAACATTCATAAACCTCATTTACCTAACTATAAGTGAATATATGTAGAGAAATTATTGTATAATATATGAATGTGTTACTCCCTCAATATGTTAGTATTTTCTACTAAAAATCAAAATGAGAATGATCACCATAAGATTTAGGAGCATGAAACATCGATAAACTTTTTCCTAAAATAATTATAGGAAATGAAAACCTTTACAGTTGATGAACATTCTTGCAACTACATTGGTGATCTCAAATTATAGATTTAGATGTTTTTCTCATAAAATCACCTCCACACATGAAATGAAATAAAATATGGCAACCATGAAATAAGTAAATCCAAATATCATATAATTAATTCCATCAAGTAGTTTGTATGGACCATCTTAAACAATGAAGAAACCTGTAGTGTGTGCGAATAAGCATATAAAAAGAGGTAGTTAACTTCTAAATAATGATTTATAAAGAAAAACCCATCAATCCTTGAACTCATACCATTTAATTCAATTTAAATAATTGTATTATCATCCTTCATAGTCATTTTAGCTAATTCTTCTCGTAATGGCTATACCATGAGAAAATCTATTGACCATTTCTAAATGCCTAGTAAGGCAATGGAGACTTAAAATGGTTTTAGGAAAATTTAAAGACTTAAAAAGTAGATAAAACATAGAAGTTAACTCAAGGAAGTTAAATAGTCATTTTACAACCTTCCACACATGTAAAAACACTTGCCTAGGATGTAAAACAACCAAAACTCCTTTTCTAATTATTTTCTGTATCTAACTTAGTACCTGTAAGTGTTTCAATTAGTGATAACCTGAATAAAAATAATATGACATAGGGTAAATTTATAATTACTTTGGGACTCTTGTATACTATTGACAGTGTAAAATTACACTAGGTCTTAGCCAATCAATAATGGGAAGTTTCAGGCTGTGGGACAATGCGGCTTGAAACAACCTCCAGGTTTTAAAGAAGTTGGTCTCTTCTATTTTATGGGTGTTGGGAAAAGGGATAGAAGACTAAACAAAAACGCAAAATGCAAGAATTAAAACCTTACTATGGTGATGCACCTGAGTGTAATCCTAATCCTAACCTGAGCACAGTGAGACTATTATGTGATTCTATTACATTTAAGAGTAGACAAGTGCATGATCAATGTAAAAGATTCGGATAAAACAAATAGAGGCTCAAAACTACGGAGTCTTTTATTGATATACAAGAATTGTCAACAAGGGCATAGTGTTCAATATTCTTAATAGAATCCTTTACTCACATAAGAGGCACAGAAGTCACACAAAGTTATGTAGAGCCCCAGATCCTAGAAAATGAGGCAAAAGTGAAAAACATTTCCAATCACAACACTAGAAAATCTACAGCATAGACTAAATTACAAATGACAGAACAACAACCAAGGCATGGAGCTTAAATTTCCTCAATTAATTTAGCCACATAAAGTGCATAGAGACATGCATGATTACATCAACTTTATAACTTTAGGAAATCAAGACAAGAGCAAATGATATTATTGGTCAAAATTATAGAAGTCTAAACTATGAGAAATTCCCACCCCCCCCCCCCCCCGTTTAGATTTTTTACCATCCTCCTTATATAGTTTCGGATGCCTCTTTTCATCATCCCTTTTCCCACACTATCCTCTCCATCCTTTGCTCACAAGGGACAAATAGACGGTGCCTTTAATACTGTGGGGGGCTCCAAAAATCTACCAGATGAACTGTTCCATCTACTCGAATTAACTCCAGCCAATTTTCCCTCCACTTCACTCTTGTAGCAACAAATACATGGAATGCCCTATTCTATTTGAAAAGGGAGAGGACACTTAGTTAATTTTCTAAAAATCCTCTAGGCATCAGAGAATGACAGTTGGTGCTTCCCACCAGATCCATCAAAGATTTGTGGCTCCTCTCCTTTTTGTCAGATGTGTTGTAGTTTTATTTGGGACTCATATCAGACTCTTTATGGATGGTAACATTTGGCAGCTTTCACATTCTTTGAAGTAACATCCATGGCCAACAATAACCTTTATTCAGTAATGAAACTTAAAGATAGTTTCTCAAAAATTGGCATATGGCAGCCTCTGCTACTTCCAAGAAGATACATGGCATCTTCCACTTCTATTGTAAAATGAGTAGAGAGGGACTCAGAGAGTGACACTTGGTAGCCTCCACTATTCTTTAGTATTTAAGCAAAATTAAATGATGCCTTTATGCATTAAAGGAGGGAACTAGACCCAGACATCAAAACAAAGTCTCTCAATAGTTGACACATGGTGACTTCCACTACTTCTTCAAAAGGATAGTTCAGGGCCTTCACAACTACCACCTGGCACTTTTCACTCTCTTGCTGCTTGGTCTATTGAAATTCCTTGCCAAAAGGTAGAATGAAACACAGGTGCCCCTATGAGATTCAGATGCTGACATGTGGTGCATTCTGCTTAACTACAATTAGACATGTGCAATGTTTTGTGGTTCTCTAAAAAGTCACAAAAGGACATCACAGGATGCCAGTTGGCCATCTTCATCTCCCAAAAATTGACACTTGGCTGCTTGTACTTGAATCCAAAAACTTAGGCCAAAGTTGAAAAGGAAAGAGAAAAAGGGGAAAAAAGGGACCATGTTCTGAGGATGACACTTGGCAGCCTCCATTGCACTTCAACATTTAGGCAAAAATGAACCTGTCCTCTACTCCAAAACCCTGTTGCTTCATCCAAGATGCACATGAACCAAAATTGAATTGCTCAAACCAAAAATACATTAAATATGGTGTAGAGTAGAAACTACTCTACAATTATTGGTGACCATCAGGGCTTTTGAGCCTACTCAAAAAGAAACTGACTCCCACTCGATCAAAATTGTGAAAATTATAGCTTCAAAAGAGACATTCACCAATGTTTAAAACACTTATTCAAAACAAAGCAGGAAAACAATGGAAAAACCATGAAAAAAATGGAAACTATCTAACTATAATACATGAGAGGCCTAAGTCAATAGAAATGTTTCAAATAGATTCCATTTATAGGAATCTCTTCCAGTTCTCCTTCCATCGACTCTAGTTCAAAAGAATTCTTCTCCCTGCACACTTGAATTTTATATAGACCAGTCCATAGTGCTTCAAATTTGGTATGCTAAACCAGCTTAGTGGCCCTCGCATCCCATTTCAAAACAATTGAGCCTTCTTCAAAATTAGGATTTGAAGTCCTTTTGTCGAAATAATTCTTAACCATTCCTTGGTGCTTGATCAATGAATCATGGGATATGTCCCTCTTTTCCTAAACTTCTAGAAGTTCTGTGAGTCTGACCTGCATAGGGCCATTTTCTTCAATCTCAATTTGTTTGATCAACTGAAGAGCAGGGATATCTAGGCTTAGGGGAATCATGACAGACTTTCCATACACCAGTTCATATGGAGACATTTTGATCACCTATCTAGGTGTGATTCTATCAGCCCATAGCGCTAGATTAAGCACTTTATACCACTCTTTGTGGTGATCAACCCCTATTCTTTTGATGAGTCTTATCAGGTTCTTGTTGGTTGACTCTACCAGACCATTACCTTGAGGGTAATAGTTAGATGAAGTTTTTAGATATATCCCATCTCTTAAGGCAAATTCAGATACTTTATACTGCAAGAATGCTTTAGCATCATCTGATATCATGGTGTGAAGATCCCCAAAGTGAGTAGTAATATCCCCTAGAAAGTCTAGGATCACATTTTCTATTACTTCTTTAAGTGGGACTGCTTCAGTCCATCTGGTGAAATAGTCTGTGGCAGTCAATATCCATCTATGACCCATGCTGGATACTAGATTTATTATCTCGATGGAGTCAAGATCCCATTGAGAAAAAGGTTCATCCACAACTATAGGACTCAGTGGCATGGCTGCATTCCTTCGTATCCCCTTATAATACTGGCAGGATTGACATTTTCTAACCAACTGATAACAATCTACAAATAAAGTAGGCAAAAAATATCCTACCTCACCTATCTTTATAGCTATGGTTTTCATAGAAAAGTGCCCCCCTGATGCTCCATGATTCATTTTGTGTAGTATCTTCTTGGCTTCAGCTTATTCTATGCATCTTAGCAATTTCCCATCTAAATTCCTTTTGAAAAGGACTTGTTCAATTAGAACAAAATGAACTCCCTGTATCCTTTAATACCTTCTCCTATTTTGAGGGAGTTCCCTCACATAGATCCCATTTTTCATGAATTGAATCTTGCTAGTGACCTAGGATTCTAGATCAACCTCTTGTAACTTTAGCACTGTCTCTGACTCTTCTTCTAAATCTGCTTCCTCAGGTAACATTTTTCCTATCTCTTAGGTGATATATTGGTATAGACACTTGCCCCTAACTAGCTTTGTGGGTCTAACCTCTACAGCATATTCAAAGATCTTAGTGATCCAATTGGGTCTTTTCTCAGTAATCTCTCCCTCCATGATGTATTCTCTGACACTTGGGTGAGCCAGGAGTATGAGAATTTTGCTCCCTAATATTAGGTGCCTAAATTTCTTGAGGGCTTTCACCATGGCATAGGCTTGTCTTTCCACAAAATTGTACCTGGTCTCATAATCTCTTAGAGTTATTGAGAAAAAGGCTATTGGGTGCTCCCCTTCCAGCTTGTCATTCTTTTGAGTCAGGACAAAAACTATAATTGACTCCCCTCCACATACATATATCATGAAGGGCTTGGAAAAATCTAGATTCCTAAGCACTGGGACTGCTGAGATGGCCTTCTTGACCCCCTCAAAATCTTACCTTCCTTCTGTAGTCCATTTGAAGACCAGATCCTTTTCAAGCAAGAGTGTCAATGGCCTAACCAAGCCTACAAAATTAGATATGAATTTACTGACAAAATTGATATTTCCCAAAAAGGACTGAACTGCCTTTTTATTGGCTAGGAGAGGTAAGTCCATTATAGCTGTAATTCTCTTGGGATCTATAGAAACCCCTTACTTAGACACTGTGTCCCAATAGTTTACCCTGGGGCACAACAAAAATATATTTCTTGGGATTCAATGATATTCAAAAATCTTTACATTTCTTGAAGACAGACTCCAAATGATCAAAATGATCATCAACATTTTTTGAGAAAAATAGTGAGGTCATCCAAATAGACCAGGATGACCTTGTTGAATAGTTCACCAAAGGCTATGTCCATCACCCGTTAAAAGGTAGCTCCTACATCTGATATGCCAAATGGCTTCTTTGCATAGATAAATGTCCCCCATTTGGTGGTGAAAGTAGTTTTCTATTGGTCTTCCTTAGCGAGCCAAATCTGATTGTACCCAGAGAAACCATCAAGTAAAGAAAACCTCTCTGATCCAGCCACAATTTTCAGAATTTGTTCCATGGAGGGCAAGTGATAGTGGTCTTTCAGAGATGCTCTATTTAGATCTCTAAAGTCTACACATACTCTTTCATCTCCATTCTATTTTCTAACTGGGACTAGATTTAATACCCAGGTTGAGTGCTTGATTGGAAATATTATTTTGGAATCTAGAAGTTTCTACAACTCATCTACCATTAGAGGCTCAATCCTTGGATTTATTGGCCTCTGTTTCTACCTGATGGGCTTGGATCCTTCAATCAACTCTATTATATGTTGGATAATGTCTTTGTTCTATCCATGAAGGTCATCATAGCTCCAAGCTATGACCCTGTCATACTTTCAGCACAACTCAATTAACTTTTCTTTCTCTTCTTGAGTTGTAGAATTACCAACTTTTAGCTTCTTTTCACCACTCACCTCTACCTTAGAATAGTCTACCTCATCTACATGTAACCTTTTCTTTCCTAGTCTTACATCCTCTGGGTCAAACAAATTTTTTAAGGTGATCAATCCTTTGGGGAGCTTATTAGTCCTTAACTGAATAACCTGATCACCATATGCCTCTTCAATTTTAGTTTGCAACTGATCAACAAACTCATCTGATTGTTGTAAGAAAGAGACTACCTAAGTATATTTTTTAAACACTTGCCAATTTTCATCATTTTCTGGGATGGTTGGCCTCACTATAACTTTCACTGACTCAATGTTAACTAATATGCCAGTCACTGGGTTAAATTGTGAGCCAATTTGAGCCATCCTATTAGCCTCAGTATTTTGACTTCTAGGAATGATTTCAATATTGAAGGCATCAAAATCCTCTATCAAATCCCAAATCCTATGCCTGTAGGACCTCATTCTCACATTCTTGGCTGTTGCCTTTTCCCGTATTTGCTTCACTACTAATTCTAAATCTCCTCTTACTCTTAGGTTTTTTATCCCCTTTTTCTTGGATAATAAGATCCCATGTACTAGATATTCATATTATACATCATTATTAGTACAAGCAAATTGAAATTGGATAGCCCTTAAAATTTTATCACTATTTGGAGCAGTAAGATAGATTCATGCTCCAACACCATGTTTACTTCTAGCCCCATCAAAATTCAAAGTCTAGACCTCTAAATCTTGAGCAATAGGTGCCTCTTTTCTTATAAAATTTGGGATCACCTAATCCTCATCAAAAATGGCATACGTGCCCAAACCAGTAGAGTCATAGTTCCCATACAGGTCGCTATGCATCATAGCCAACAATTGATCATTTTCTTCTTCTTGATCATGCTCAGTCCAGTCTCCTAGTTCTTCAACAAAATTTCTTTCTTCTTTATTTATCATGGCATGATCTACTTCTAATCTTGTTGTTGGCTCATTAGTGATGTGGTCTTTGGATAGTGGTTCAGATATAATTTTCATTTTTTAACCATTTCTGGTTCGTAGGATGAGGTGAGACCAGTCAAGAGACATATATCCTCCTATCTTTGTGGTAAACTCTCTGGGTAAACATAAACCAAATATGGGAGGTATATTTATGACAACTATATCCTGGTTGATGATTATGTTGGGACATGTGAATAACTACAAGGGGAGTTGTTTTATTATCTATATGGTTTGCACTATTTTTCCATCTAGCTACATAACTCCTTTTGCAAGGGGTTCATAATTTATTTTTAGGGCATCATCTATTTGTTTAGGCATCACAATTGTGCTAGCTCCTAAATCTATCAATGCATTATGTAGAAGTTTCTTTACAACTATTAGAGTGAAATAGAAAGGCTCTGGCTTCGATTTACTTACTTGTACTGCATTGTTTGTGAAGGCTATTATTATTGGAGGAACTAGATCCTTAAGCTTTTAGTAGGTACATCATTGGTAACAACATCCTTGGGCACTGCTTGCCCTTACAGAGCTTGTTGCAGTAATGTCTTTTGTTCCAAAATTGCTATAATATCCCATATCGACACTTGTGCCAGAGTTTTCTTTAATTGGTCCACAATATTGATTGGTCCCAAAGACTGAACCTTTTGGTAATAGGGATACCTTGCTCTTTCTTGAGTTTAGACAGTGATCCCTTGATCTTATACTAGCTACGGCATTTCTTGTCTAATAGTAGCACTCATTTGCCCCTGTGATGGAGGATTATTCTTGACCTGACCACTTACAATCTCAAGCTGCTCCACCATCCTCCTCATTGACCTGGTATAGTAGTCAAATTGCACTACTGGCCTTTACGAGGTAGCTGCTTCATTTAAAAAGACTATTTCTTCATCCTTAACCCATGAGAACAAAGCATGTTTTAGGGCTATCTCTTCCTCCTGTTGGAAGGACATTCCTTGCATCTAAGCCACTAGAACCAAATTCTACATGCCGGGAGACTAGTATGCTTGACCGCCACTAGTACTAGAAAACTAGCCATCCATTCTTCTCTGCTCAACTACCCTTTGTTGCAGGTTGCCTCTAAGACAATCTCTGGGTGTGTGAGCATCATTACAAGGAAAACACCAAGCATTAGTATCCCCCACATAATTATTTTGACCCATAACCATTTCCCTATTTGAGTTGGGGGGAATGGTCTGTGAGGGTGTGGGAACAACAACTAATTGATTTGTTGTTTGATTGTTGGTTTGCCTTGGAGGGCCTTGATAATGGTTTAGTTGGGATGAAAATCTATTCCCTTGATAGCCTTGATAAGGAGGCTTAGGGAAAGTGTTATGATGCCTCTTCATATTAATTAGCTCATTGGAGAATATCCTTTGTATACTTTTGATATCATCTATCTACAATGACTGAGCAGGGACCGGCTACTTCACAGATGATGAAGGGTAAGTATACATAGACACAGGGGGGCTTACAGCTTTTGGAACCTCTTAAGGTAAAGGCAAGGAGATTTCTAGGAACATCGGCATGGGAGGCCTTGGAGGTAGCTTTTTGACATCAATTAAATGGTTTTTAGCTCCAACTGCAAGGTCATATACTACCGGCAAAGTGTGTCCTCCTAGTGACTAAATCATGACAGATATATCTAAATTTAAAGCCTTGAGATAGAATATTATGGCCATACCAGGTGGTGGTTTAGCCACAATAACGATTCTATCACAAGTTTTCTAGAATTTGGTATTAAAGTTAGTCATGTCTTCTTGTGGTCCCCTTTGAATAGTGATCAATTACTTTAATAGGGAAGACTTATCACCCTTCTCTATGAATCTTTCCAAAAATAGATCTCCAAGCTGGTCCCATGTAGAAATGGTGTTTGGCATCAAAGACTGATAATATTCTACCACCTTTCCTTTGAATGAGGCTACTAACAATCTTAGGGCCACATTTTGCTCTGTGACACCATGTATGGCACAGACATCTGATACATCTTGAAGATGCTCCATGGGTGTCTTTGAGTCTTGTCCACTAAATTTGGGTAGAGCTTTTAGAGAATTTCCTAGAATAGGATCCCAAACAGCTGGTGGTGTTGGGAGGATTAAAGGGCTACTAGTGTTCTAGTTTGCATAATTTCTTGGAGGGACGTTGGATCCCATGTTTGGTACTGGTAGAAATTGGTTAGTTCCTCTTCTCAGACTAACTACCAGAGGTGGCAAAAGAATACCTAGATTTGTAGTAGATTGTGATCTGGTGACTGGTCCATAGCTCTGACTCTTGATAGCTCTCTAGTTCATGCAGTCTTGATAGAAACTTCAAGACTAGTCCCACTGTGCGTGCCAACAACTATTGATGGCATAAAATTGTGCTAGGTGTTAGCCAATAAACAATGGGAAGTTTCAATCTGTGGGACAATGCAGCTTGGAATAACCTCCAAGTTTTAAAGAAGCCAGTCTCTTCTATTTTATGGGTGTTGGGAAAAGGGATAGGAGACTAAACAAAAATGCAAAATGCAAGAATTGAAACCTAACTATGGTGATGCACCTAAGTGTAATCCTAATCCTAACCTAAGCACAGTGAGACTATTATGTGATTCTATTACATTTAAGAGTAGACAAGTGCATGATCAATGTAAAAGATTGGGATAACAGAAACAAAGGCTCAGAATTGGGGAGTTTTTTGTTGAGATACAAGAATTGTCAACAAGGGCATAGTGTTCAATATTCTTAACATAATCCTTTACTCACATAAGAGGCAAAGAATTCACACACAGTTATGTAGAGATATAGATCCCAAAAAATGAGACAAAAGTGAATAACATTTCTAATCACAACACTAAAAAATCTACAACATAGACTAAATTACAAATGATACAAATAACACCAACCAAGGCATGGAGCTTAAAATTCCTCAATTCATTTGGCCACATAAAGGGCATAGAGACATGCACAATTGCATCGACTTTACAACTTCAAGAAATCAAGACAAGATCAAATTATATTATTGGTCAAAACTACAGAAGTCTAAACTATGAGAAATTCCCCCCCCATTTAGATTTTTACCATCCTCCTTATATAGTTTTGGATGCCTCTTTTCATCATCCCTTTTCCTGCACTATCCTCTCCATCCTTCACTCATAGGGGACAAAAATATGACACCTTCAATGCTATGGGGGGCTCCAAAAATCTACCTGATGAACTGTTCCATCTACTCGAATTAACTCCAGCCAATTTTCCCTCCATTTCACTTTTGCAGCAACAGATACATGGAACACCCTACTATGTTTGAAAAGGGAGAGGACACTTAGTTAATTTTTTGAAAATCCTCTAGGCATCAGAGAATGACACTTGGCACTTCCCACTGGATCCATCAGAGATGTATGGCTCCTCTCCTTTTCATCGATTGTGCCATAGTTTTATTTGGGACTCATATCAGACTCTTTATGGATGGTGACATTTGGTAGCTTCTATGGACTTTGAAGTAACATCCGTGACCCACCACAACATTTATTTAGAAATGAATCTCAAAGATAGTTTCTCATAAATTGGCATATGGCAGCCTCCACTACTTTTGAGAAGATACGTGGCGTCTTCCGCTTCTGCTGTAGAAGGAGTAGAGAGGGACTCAGAGAGTGACACTTCGTAGCCTCCACTAATCTTTAGTAATTAAGGAAAATGAAATGATGCCTTTATGCATTGAAGGATGGAACTAGACCTAGATGTCAAAACAAATTCTCTCAATAGTCGACACATGGTGACTTTCACTACTTCGTTAAAAGGATAGTTCAGGGCATTCACAACTGCCACCTGGAACTTTCCACTCTCTATGATGCTTGGTCTATTGAAAGTCCTTATCAAAAGGTAGAATGAAACATGGGTGCCCCTATGAGATTTAGATGCTGACAAGTGGTGAATTCTACTTAACTGGTATTAGACATGTGACACATTTTGTAGTTCTCTAAAAAGTCACAAAATGACCTCGGAGGAAGCTAGCTATCCATCTTCATATCCTAGAAACTGGCACTTGGCCACTTCCACTTGAATCTAAAACATAGGCCAAAATTGAAAAGGAAAGAGAAAAATGGGCAAAAAGGGACCATGTTCTAAGGATGACACTTGGCAGCGTCTACTGCACTTCGACATTTAGGCAAAAATGAACCCTTCCTCTACTCCAAAACCCTGTTGCTTAATCCAAGATGCGCAGGAACCAAAATTGTAGTGCTCAAACCAAAAATACATTAAATATGGTGTAGAGTAGAAACTACTCTACATATACCAAGGTAAATCATACAATTTTCATAAATGGCTCAAATAATGTCTTTAAATTACATGAAATAACTTAGGACTAGAGTTGACTATGACCAATGTGAATGCACATCAAATGACATCAATTAGTGCCATGATACACCTTATTAAATCATAATAGACCCTTATATTTATTTTTGTACTCTAGGGGGCTCACTTATTTTGATTTGTGGTCAAAATAGTCAACATTCTTGGTGACTTTGTAGGGGTGGTATTCTTGCTATGCTAAGACCAGTAGCCTATTCCTCTCCATTGGACTATGGAATAACCTATTCACAATTTTAACACTCAAATAACTTTAAAACCACACTAAATAACAAGGAAATACACACAAAACAAAGCACAAAAAAATAAACACACATGTTTTCATAAGAACACTTATAGAACACACACACAACTAAAACAAAGACACACACCTAGCCTAGTATTTATAAGACCTCACTCTTAAGGTGAAAAAACAACTTACCATGCTTCATCAAAGAGAAAATATGTTTCCTCTTTCATCCTTACTTCTCTATGAAAGCAAACTGTCATATGTGGAATGCTCGTCATCAAATTCTTGACTATGTAAATAGTGAAATGACCTACCATCCTTATGTCTTCTCATGCCTATAATTGGACTCCCTTGAATTTTGATGAATTATTTATCTTGACTTCAAAATACCTTTTTTGGAGATAAAACTAACTTGATCTCTATCCTATCTTATTATTTATACTCAAATTTCACATTAGGAGTGATGAGGAATGTATCACCTTCACTCCATTCATTACAATGATGATCTTGATGTATAAGACCATCTAGATCATCTTCCTTATGATCTAACCCATATGCATATTATTTATCATTAGGTTAAAGTGTTTATTATTTTTCAAGATTAAAAATGACTACCTTGACTTCACTAGGCCTTTCTATAATGGCAATCTCTTGGGTAGTAACTCCACTAAGCTCTTGGTTAGTAATTTAACTAAGCTCTTTTTTTATTATAGACCCTTGAATAGTGGCTTCAAATACACATTCATACTTGATATAATATTCAACAACATGACTATTAATATTATTAACACAATCATTATATATACACATCTTTGGAGGAGGGATAATCTTACCTAGCTATTCAAACTCTTCACATATGACATTCAACCTTTGCCATAGGTCATCCTCTCACTCATGAATATCATTTTCAAGGGATGATTCATCAATTTTTGGAAGAGAAACATTATTATTCTCACCATATTCATCTATGATTATCTTCAATTTATCATCATCATACACATGAATAATATAATTACCTTCTATAACTTGTGAAAAATAATATTCAATGCTCAGCTTAGATTTCTCATATGCTCCTTTATGAATTGTATAGGTACCAAGGTCAATTTTCTCAAAATAATTGTAAGGATTGTGTTCATAATCATCTAAACCATACTCATCTAGAAACAAATTATAAATTCATTCAAACATAGAAGAATCACTATAATCCACAATAGAGTCTTCTTTATCATTGATGACACTATTCAAGTTGGAGCTTGCTTCTATATAGGATTCAATGTTAAATATAGAAATTGGTTGAGTTCTGATGGTCACCTTTTCTCCATATCTTATTTTTAAGGACAAGAAGGACAATTCAACTAAGAGATATCCTCCTATCTTAACTATGAAATCCCTTGAAAGGAAAATTACAAAGTGAGTAGGTAAGTTAATAACCACAACATCTTGGATGATGGGGAAACTAGGACAATCATGAAAGAAAAACATAAACTCATTGATCAATCCAATTGACTTGGTAGGTGTATCATATAACTAAATAAATATTTTATTATTTGGTTCATAGTTTAAACCCAATTTTTTAGCTACAACCTTGGGCATCACCAAAGTGTTATCTCCACTATCAACTATGTAATTATGGACTAGTTTATCACCCATAATGAGAGTGAGGTAGAAATGTGAAGGATTATAAGATTTAGTATAAGGATATACAATATTATTAAGGTCACTAGTAAGTGTAACATGACCATGACCATGGATTGATGATAGAGGACTAACATGGATAGTAGATAGCTATTTTTGTAAGAGCTCATGTTAGTTAGGCATATGAAGGATATCACAAAGGGAAATGGATGCCTTATAACTATTCAATGATTTTACATTGTTTAGATTATAAAGGATTATATTTTATTGAGTCCTTGGAGGTAAGGGAGTATTTGTATCTTGATAAATTAAATCACTATAAATAGACCTTCCCAAATTCTGATTTGGAGGAGGTGTAGGAGTGTTAGGGACTTCCATGCTTGCAGTCATTCCTTATTGACTTATAAGGGGAATAAATGAACTTTTAGGCACACCATTATCATCTAAAAAATCATTCATTTTATCTATTGTGTTATCTTCATTATAATTTACTTGGTTAAGAACATAAGTGTCTTCAACTAGGTAGTTGGTAAAGCTTTTTCCTTCAGGCTATCAACCTTCACTTACTTGCATTAGAATTTCGTAATATGTAGATAGTAAAGGAGTGACTCATACTTGAAAAATTATATATTTCTCTCCAATTTTTTTAGCATCCATGAATTTTTCATGTTTCCATTCTTCTCCTTGGATCAGATTTCTATGTATCGGTACCATTTCTAATATGTTACATGTTGAAGTAGGATTATATGAATTGGAAATCCTATTGAAATGAGGTTGCCCTTAACCTATCCCTTGACCATATTTTTGACCATAATTGTAATGGTTTTGATGAGAACCTCTTTTCATTATTTATTTCCTAATCTTTGATTCTAAGAACTAAATATTTGCATATTTATCCATGGTATCATCTACCTTCTTAGGAGCAATTCTAGGCTTTGTGTTGGAATAAGGAACTTATGAAACACTTCTATTAGTAGTAAAATTATTTTTTATTAGAGCAATTGACACTTTTTTAGGTAACTTCTAAGATTGTATGAGGCCATTCATAGCTCTATCAACAAGGTCATATACTTCAGGTAGGATGAAACCACCCATGGATTGTAGCATTATGGCTATATTAGTACCAATGTCCCTCAAGTATTTGGGAAACACAAGGCTAGCTAGTAGTCTCATGAGAAGGGGAAACCTATACCAAATATTTTGGAACCTCACTTGAAATCATTCATTATCTCCTTAGGGGATCTTTGGATCTCATTAAGTTTGTGAATAAGTGAAGTGTGGTCAGTCTTGTCTTCAAATATTGAATTTAGTAACACTCAAAAGTCATCCCACATTATAATTCATCCATCGATAAAATTCATATACCAATCAAATGTTTTCATTATAAGGGATATGAAAAGGAATCTAATAGGAATATTGACCTCAGTGGAATTATGAAAATATAGAAGATTGATATATCCCTAATGTGTTCACTAGGACTAAAATGGCCTTCCCTATTAAATGTAGGAACATTCTTTATAGCATTAAGGAGAATGTCATCATAGGCATTAAGATGGATTAAATTTTAAGTGTTAAAGGCTGGGAAGACATCTTTACTATCCATTTTTTCTTTGAGATCTTCCTCACTCTCTTAGTCTTCTTTGGTAGGAAAATCCTCTTACTCCTAAAAAAGTAGAATAGACTAAGAGTGTTGGACTTCAATATGAATTTTAGGTTGAAGAGGTGGATTGATAGGATTGAAAACTATATTAAAATATGTCCTAGTAAGTACCATGCAGTATGAGCACAAATATATGACAAAATAGTGGCCTACAACTAGATTTTACCTTGAAAGGAGTTACGAAATTTTGAGTATCACACCATATGTAGCTGATGTTGTCAAGACTAGTATTCACCATAACAGGGTATCTTTAGGACAATAGTCCCACTAGGCATGCCATAATTATTGTCACCAAAAATCTCACCCTAGAGTAGGTTTTCAAAGAATACTCTAATATTTGGGTAATATTGGAATACCTTTAGGCCTATGGGTTGCCGATAATAGATGTAGACCTCTAGGTTTAAGGGTTAGCTCCCTAAATTAACCTCTAAGTGCTTATCACCTATACTAGTTGATTACTTATGTCAAAAGGGGTATAAGTATCCATTAATGGAAACTATTATAAGGGGTTGATAAAACACAATTAATTACACAAGATCATAATACTTTTTGAACTGTGAAACAAGATTCACAATACTAGATTCAAAGTCCTAAGACATTCTAACATTTGTATTTTAATATGGAGGTGATATGAATGAGATAAATCAAAATAAGTGGACCAGAGATCATATTTTAGACTATAAATACACTTGTATAGTTTAAATTAATTAAACACATGATCTAAACTCCACATGACCTATTATAATTAGAACTTTTTGCACTAAACATGAAAGGATAAGGGGAAGCAAGGATAGAAGCTTATCACAAGACCTCACCATACATCACTTCACACACTTAGACAAAATGTTTGAAAATTAAAATAAATATTTCATGTATTATTAAAAGTTAAATTAAAACATCAAACCAAGAGCGCTTCACCATACCTAGTGTGAAATTATCCAAAAAAAGCCAAAATAGCAAGTATTTATACAATGTGAGAGAGGAGAGAGAGGTGGGGATGAAGGGTCATAATGTCACTTTTCAACTAATTAAAATTAGTTATGTTATATAGGATTATATTATCTAATAGACCATGTAAGTTATCTATATAAAAATGTCCCTTTGAGGCATGAAAACACCTCAAATTTGGTGTAGGACCCTTCAACTGGCTTCTTTAAAACTGCCTTCATCATTGACTTCTCTTGAGCACTCCAAAACAAACTAGAAAGAATTGACACATGTGAAATATAATGTATAGGTTAATAAAAAGCTCCAAAATGCATTATATGTGTCCCTAATCATTAATATTCTTTTGGAAAAATGTTCTCACTACCTATAGTCATTGTCATCCTTCTTGCACTCATTCCTCACACTTGTCACCAATATGACCATTAGTTTTTCAATCCAGTCCATATAGGTGATGTTATGACACTTATAAAAATTATTTATATACTTAAATCCATCATTCAAACCTTAAAATCGATCCCAATTAGAGTTATCACCTTCTCACTTGGTGATCACCTTTTATTCACTATGTCAGTTTGGACTACCTTAAGTGAAGGTGCTTGTATAGGTTATGTGACTAACTGAATTAATAAATTAGTATTATGGGTTATATTAGTTCAATAAATCTATCAAGAAAACGTTTTTTGTAACTTGTCTATATAAATATAGTACAAACTAACTTTATGGGAATGAGCTAGGGGGAGTCCTCTATAAGCCCCAATCACTTTCAAAGTCATACAAACTCATTTGGATGCACTTATATATTTGTAAGGGTTTTAAAGGGTTTTGAGTGTTTTTGACCTTTAGGTATTATTCATAAAATATTGACATCTAATTTGCAAATAAAATAAAACTATAAAATTTTTTAGTAACTATTAAACATATCATAACTCCTAAGGATACCATGATAAACATATGTCCTGGTGTGATCTTTTTAAGATGGATTATTGGGCCCTTCCCTACATACTATGCAAGCCTGAGGTGAAAATGGTCATTTTTGCCCAAACTATGATGAGCCTCTATAACTTAATATCTTTGACACACTTCAAATTTCCACGTGAATGTATTTCAATGCATTTCAAGTCACACATCACCTTGTAAGTAGTATTGTCCCTCCAATTGGGCTTCAGGCCTATACTAGGCTTAAAGGCTTAAAGTGTGTCTTATTGCTCAAAACCACCTATAAGTGGTTTCCCAATATTTCAAGGCCTTATCTAGGTTTATTAATTTCTATTAAAACTCACTTTATAATTATATAGTTCCTTAAGACCTCCCACTTGACTTTCTTATATCCTCATTTCAAACATTTAGGGATGTCTCTTTGGGAGTGCCCTCTATCTAAGATAGAAGAAAGGGTAATTCCCCTATTATATCAATAATTTTTAATATATGAGAGGACATTTTGGGTCATTTATATGATACAACTTTTCATATCTTTTGTACCTTTTGAAGGTCACCAACACCTCCACTTCCCAAAATAAACTCCTAGAATGATGATTATTACAGATTTTTATATGTTGACTATAAGTACACTTTGAAAATGGATATTACCCTAATTAATTGTGATTAATATCATGTGAAATGATAATAATTACTATGATATTCCTTTAAAATATGTCTAATACCATATAAGACTACCAACTCCTTATAATACACACATTACTAACATAGGCTTAGTTTGCAGTCAACTATGACTATGTTCTCCATCAGAAAAAGACATTTCTATAGGTGAAAATTTTATCTTAGACCTTATATGTAATTAATTATTACCATATTTAGTTAATAAATACTATTTCAAGACATTTAGACTCAATTCATTCTGAAATAGTTATGTCATGACCAAACTACCATATGCTAGTAGACTATCACATTATAATCCAACTTTCATTGGCCTTTTAAAGGACAAGCCTACACCTAAAAGTGATGATCCAAGCCAATAAACTATACTATTAGTGTCCTTATTACCTTAATAATGTTTATTTCCATGAATATATTCTAGTGTCATACCACTTTGGACTATGAGATCACTTGAAGTTCAAAGCATTGTAGAAAACACTGAGAATCTGTAGTGAAGGATTGTCTAGAATGGAGGCCTTATCTACATCACTTATTGGGACCAAAATATCACTCTCTTTTTTCAAGGCTTCACTCCTATGATATTTATTTATTATGTAACACTTAAAAATGTGTATACCTTAGTACATCTCACCATGAAAGGATAAAAAATGAGGCATGTTATGTGTTTAAGAGTTTTTAAGTTAAGATGTCCTTGAAACCCTTTCTCTACATATGAACATGAATCCTTAAGTGTTCATTGCACTCTATTGATATAATATTGGTTTCTATAGAACCTTAAGCATTTTAATACCTTAATTAGGGCTCAAAAAAGTTCTAAAATTTGTATTTCAACTACTCAGTTCCCTATATGAGCTTCTTATAGGTGATCGCTTCACTATATAGGGAAATGAAGGTAGGTTATAAAATATGTGTATGATGATTTTATAAAACCAATATTAGACCTTATAAGATTCCTAAAATTTATATTTTCCACCTTTAAAGAGTTCAAACCAGTTCAAATGTTTCATTGTAACATGATTAGTCTTCTATGGGGAGCCTATAGGTGCACATTAGGCTACAAGACTGTATATAGAGTTTGAATTAGTTATCATATTAAATCATAATTCATTTGAGATCTCATTTTTATTTCTCAATATTCATGAGTGTCATCAAAACTTATTGAATCTCCTCATTACATCTCTATGAATCTTCTCAAAACTTTTATAAGCCTCATTCATCTAATTGTAAGTGAATATATACAAAGAGATGACTGTGTAAGATATATGACTATGTGACTCCATCAAGATGTTATTATTTGATACTAAACATCTAAAGGATACTAATCACCATAATACTTAGGAGAATGAAACATAAATACTCTTTTTCTTGAAACCACTATAGTAAAAGAAAATCTCTATAGTTGATGAACATTCCTGCAACTCCATTGGTGATCTTAGCTTGTAACATGAGATGTTTGTCTCATAAAATCACCTCCAAATATGAAATAAAATATATAACCCATTAAATAAGTATTCCACATCTCCTAGAAATAATTTCATCAAGTGGTTTGTAAAAACCAACTTAAAAAAGAAGGAAACCTATAGGGTGTGGGGATAAGCATGCAAAAGGAGGTAGTTAACTTATAAAAAATTATTTATAAGGTGAAACTAGTAAATAATTACACTAATAACATGAAATGGAAGCTTATTAATTTGATTATTATCCTTGAGAGTCATTTTAACCAATTCCTCTCCTTATGAGAAAATTTATTAACCAGTTTTGCATGTCTAATGATATGATGGAGAATTGAAATGATTTTAGGAAAAATTTAAGACTTATAAATAATATCAAACATATAATTGAACACAAGGAAGATACATATTCATTTTAAAATATTCCACATGTGCGAAAACTCTTGTATAGGCCATAAATTTACAAAACTCCTTTTCTAATTATTTTCTTGATCTGAATTAATACTTGGAAGTTTTTCAGTTAGTAATAACATGAGTGATAATAATATGTCATAGGGGATATTTATAAATACTTTGGGACACTTTTATACCAAGTTAAATAGTACAATTTCCATAAATGGCTCAAATAGTGACCTTAAATGACATGAAATGACTTAGGACTAGATATTACTATGACCAAGGTTAGTAACACATCAAATGACATCAACTAGGGCCATGGCACACCTTATTAGATCTAAATACATCCATATATAAATATTTTTACTATAGGTGTTTGATCTATTTTTAATTGTGTTCAAAATAGTTAACATGGTTATCATCACATAAGTCTCAGTGAGTACGTGTCCTAAGCAGTGTACTATGATAGGGGTGACAACACAGTAATTTATGAGATATTTCTCCTTCACCATATGTCATATGTTCAGTATAACCTCTATTTTTTTTAATTATCTCTCTTTTCATCATCTTATTGAATTTTATTTACCTTTTTTATATTATATCAATACTGTCAACATAATTATGTAGTGTTAATTCTATTTTCCTACTATATTGGCTAGGATGATATATCATTGTCTCTACTCTTATTTTTTTATATTATATTGACATGGATAATATGTCATGACCTTAATTTTAATTATACTTTTTTTCTCTTTTATATTACTATTTATTGCTCAATTGGTGACTAATTGGGACAGTTAATTTTGTTATATTATTGTTATTGGATTTAGTAACTTATATGTAATTTTTTTGATTATTTATGAGACTCTATTTTATGTTGAGATGATGACCATGATTAATATTGGATATATGTATGGTTACACTAAAATTTAAGTTTATCGCACTATGCAATCTATTAATGCCTAATATTACATTAAATCAATTGAGCCCTTGTTGAGTATCAAAGCACAAGTCCTCAACCGAAGTCCTATTTTTAAATATTTATGAAAGGTCAAGTTTCATGTTAAATCAACAAATTCAAGTTTGAATTTTTAGTTTGAATATGTTGAAGGTCTATTTCCTTTCATAATTTTTCCTGTGTAAAAAATTTGAGAAATTTCTATGCTTCAGACATTTTATTCATGACAAAAAAACTAAAGGATTATTTCCATCGAACATTTTGTCCGCTGAAAAAGGTTTCAAATCCAAATTATTGTAGTTATTTTTATTTCATAAAAATATTGATAAAATTTCAACATTTTAGGAGTAATTTTATGTTTAAATTGTTTATGTTTTTTTTCATGAGTTTTCAAGACTGTCTTTAGACTTTTTATATAGCTTAGATTTTCAGACATTTTCTGTAAAGAATTTTAAAGATCAAGCCTTCAGACATTTTGTTTGAATGATTTTAAGTCAATTAATTTATACATTTTATCTAAATAATCTATAATTGATGCTTTCATATATTTTGTTCAAAGACAAGATTTCAAAAAATTATTCAATTTGAGCTTTTGGTTCAGGCTTCTTGTTATTCAGGATTGATACTACAAATAGTTTGTTCAAATCATTTGTACTCAAAGCTTTCCATTCATTCCATTATCCTCTACCTACCATTCAATATGTAGTGAAAGGAGAGAAGGATCCTAGTAGGTTTTATGTGGTCTGAGTAGTTTTAGGTCATGGACAAGTTAGTACAAGATTCAAAAGATCATTCAAGCTTTCAAGTATCGATCAAAGTTATTAGCATGAGTCTAGTTGAATTAGGCCATTTTATATGTCACACATAAGTAAATGGGTCAGTGCACTTGTGTGTCTTTATAAGTTTGTTTAAAAATCATCTTAGGCTAAAATAGTTATATGGAAATGATGTTATTTATGCCTTGAACCTCTCCTACAAGTTTGATTCCTTCATGTTTTTTTTGACTCAAGATGCAAGCTTTCAAAACATTATACAAATAGTGTGATGGTAGTATGGACATCATTTATTGTCAAATAGACATAAAAATTAAGATCAACCACTATCCATTAGGGTTTATATTTGATGATCACATTAACTTTATTGACATTCATGTGAACATCAAATGATGGGCACACAAACATCAAATTTAAGCCACGGTAATTATCCATTAGGGCTTAAATATGATAGTCATATTGACATCATTTATGGTCATATGAACATCAACTAATGGTTGCATAAATATAAAATTTAATCCATGGTATTTATTGCTTGGTGATAAAATTTGATGGTCACATGCCTATCAAAGACATTCATGTGTATGTCAAATGATCAGTGAGTGGATGTAAAATTTAAGTCATAGAGTGATATTTTTAGCAAAGCATAGAATTAACATGGGACCACCACATGGAAAAATGGTGAGAGCCTAGAAAAATATTAACATTTTAGGGTGCAAAAAGCCCTTATGGCTTTGAAGTGACATAACCTCAGGGCAAAGATAGCTAGCAACTAATAGCGCTTGCACTTTTGGATCAAATCAATGGTCTACATTAGTTTGTACACACATATTTAATGGTGCAAGCTGAGATGGGATATTCAAATGGATCATGACCAATAAGGAAACTCCATATGTCCTAATATGACAAATGGTGAATTTATAAGGATTAATGAACATAGTGACATAACAATGCCACATAGGCATGCATGACACATTCAGGGACCCTATGTAAACCATTTGGCAAAGCTTCCACCAATGGCAGTAGGTTGACTATGATAAATATCAAATGAGGAATTCCTAATCCATAAGAAAAATGAATATGACAAAGTACTTACAACTTGTTCATGTTGCTGCTATATTTTTGACATGTTAATATAAAGGGGTTTATGCTTACATAATTGATTATCTAGAATTGACCTTAGATAAAGCCTGCATAAGAAGAATAAATCAATTTTTAAAAAATCAAACAATCACTACTCAATGCATTATAATTTAATCTGGATTTGTTAATCCCTTGTCCACTCATTTGAAGATTTCTAGCCTAGAAATATGCAATTTGTAATTTAGTGATAGGGTCAAATATTTACCCAAATAAGTCAAAATTGTAATAATAAATTTATGAATTAAAAAAGTAAATAAGGGGAGAACTTTGAAAAGGCAAATTTTCAAGAATAAAATAAATAAATTACAAAATGTGAAAAGGGAAGTTGGAGAAAAAGGGGTAAAAAGGTAATATAGCCTAGGTTTTGCATTATTCATCTACTTCACTTGTCTGAGCTTTTCCATGAGAAAGATATTATAGGTTTACAAGATCCAAGTGGGACACCCCAAGGAATATCTCTAAGAATCCATGAATCTAGAATATTCTCAAGAAATCATTGCAAGATCAGGTTATTCCATGGCATGCATGAAAGGAAGGGTAGTTATCCAAGATTTTTCATTTGTGCAACCAAGTGGTATAAGGAATCTTCACGTAGTTCTGCATAAATATTAAGTATTTTTTTATTTCATCATGAATATCCTCTTTATATCTCATGTGAAATGCACTTATAACCATGAGATCAGAAAATATTCTCCAAATCTTCATCATTCATTGTAGAGGTAGTTGTAACAATGATTTTCCTTACAGATGGATGAAGATTTTGGGTGTCGTAAGGGATTATTTTCTAGTTTGAAGCATTTTGGTAGACTTGAAAGTTTATTTTTTAGTTGTGAAAATTGTGACCCGCAGTTCCAAATTTCAAATGGGAAAAAAATGTATAAAAATATGGCTTCTCATATATTCAAGAGGTTGGTTGTCCATTATGTTTGTCATTTTATGTGGGTTGTTGTTAGTCTTTATTTATCTAAAAATTTAGGCTCTTAATTTTTTTTGGGGATCATAGTTGTGTGATTTTGTCTCTCTTGTTGAGGTGATTATAGATGTACAACCATTAGCAAGATTTGATATCATGTTTATGTCTCCCTTGTCAAAAGAGCAAACTCACCATGCTTATCCCCTTGGTATTATTTTGAAAAACTAATGTAAGGATTCTTTTTAAGTTAAATGAAATTATTTATGGTTATTTATTGTTTTCTATTATTTAAGTGCATCAATATGTTTTCCAAGTTCTTATGATTTGATATTTGAATTATTGTTCATTACTAGTTATCTTTTTTAGCATGGATCTAAGTTATAAATCCCTTTTATAGTTCAACTTAGAAGTATGTTGTTTAATAAATTATTAAGGATGCCTAGGTTTATTGATTGAATAGGTAAAAGCAATTAAAAGTGTAGTTTTAGTATTTTACGTTTCATTTCTCATTTTCTCTATCTTGTGTTTTAGGTTTCCCTACATCTTTGCTAAGAATAATGTCATAAATGTTGCAAGATCGCTTGATGATTGAAAAATATCTAGCATACCACCATGCCCTTCCTCTTTATTATTTTCAAATTATACTACCTTGTCCTACCCTACATATAACACACCCTTTTATCTAATAAGTGTTATTTGCCTGTAGATGCACAAGATATTTTATACTTAACATGTGTCTATGTTTTATGTTTTAAATCCTAGAATTTCAATCTTATATTCAACTAATTTATTGTTGAAAACTATTTATAGTGAAGGTTGCATTCATATGCCCATTTATCTTCAATATCTTGTATCTAGCCTAGAGCATTTTCTCATTGCATGTAACAACCCTTCCTAGGTGGATTAAGTGAGTTTGGTTGTGCTCTAGTCATATTTGTGTTCTCTTATGTGAAAAAACAATATGGAGGTTGAATTTCACTATATATCCATGTTAACCAGCTACCACATAGGTCCTATAAACTTGGTTAAGGTAGATCCAAAAGTAACAGGGAGTTGACCATACCATTGTTACGTGCCTCTCAGTCATTTTTTGTATTTAGTCTGATCTTGATGTCAAACCCTTCCCTAGCTATGATGACATACTAGCAAGTTTTTCATCATTGTTTACCATTTTATTTCAAGTGTGCAAGGTCAAGTGTATGAGGTGTACATTTGGGAACCAACACTCAATTGGTGACTTTGACAGTGATTAAATTGAAGTCTAGGTCACTTGTGTTATTAAGGAATCTTGTATAGAGTTGTAAGTAATTTATTTGTTAACTTATCTACCTATCATTTATTGCATTCTAACCATTCTTTGGTTCATAAATGTCACCATGTAACTAGCACCATTTTCAAGGATTAAATTGAATTCCTAATCACTTATGTTGTTTGGAACTCTTACAATAGCTACTATCATTTTTAATGTTCTCTACCTATTATTTTACTAATTCGACCATCTTTGGATCATCAACATCACCACTTTTATGGCATTGTTGTCAGGGAATATTATTATCACCCATGTTTCCAAGGAATCTTGAAAATGGTTTTAAGTATTTCATGTTTGAATGTTCTCTACTTTTTATTTGCTATAATCACGTTATCTTGGCCATCAAAGTCACAACACTACACTAGGGACGTGTCAAGTTTTAATGCTTGACAATTTGACTTCTATTGTATTTATTACAAAGAGTTATTTATATTACATGTTGAAAGGTGTTTTGTCCCTTTCAAACATTATTTTAAAAAAATTAGTGTCTTTGTATTACATCTCATCATTACCTTTAGAAAAATATGTTTTCATCATGTATCATTGTTACTTTATTAACTATTATATTCTAAAATTGTGATTCTAGTGGGGACTCCTATTTTTTCATCTAGTTGTAAAAGAAAGATTAGTTCATCATATGAATAATACTCTACTAATATTCATCTTTGAGTATTTTCTTATTTACAAAGCCAGAAGGATTGAGATCATCTTTCAAAGGTGACACAT
>JARHVA010006804.1:17500-25000 GCA_037957365.1 Torreya grandis | reverse complement strand
CATGTCAAAATTATCTTTAAACCTTCACACATATGAGATATAACAACATTAAAATGCCCACTTAGATTTTTTTTCATAGAGCAAACAATGTCAAGAATTGCTTGGCAGGCCAACTTTACACATGAATTTATTTTGACATGATTTAGTGCATGAGATAAAATTAAATTAAAATATACTAAGAATAAAATAAAATTTATCCATATGATCAACTTCTCTTGAGACATCCACACATGTGAGATATGACTACATCAAAAATCTTACTTGACTCTTCTTGAAAACAATGTAAAACTGCCTGGGAGCCCAACATTGCACTTGCATATATTTGAATGGTCTTTTTTGCATGAAATGATACATATCACATATAAAGTATGAATTAATTTTATCATAAGCATATGACCAATTCCACTTGAATCATCCACACATGGAAATGGTGACGTTAGCAATCTATCTAGTCATATTTTTTTCCAATTGGACCCAAAATGTCTAGATGAAAATTATGGCTTACTAGATGAATTAAACTTATGAATACAATCACTCAATGCATAATTTATATTTTTTAGGATCCCTTTGAAATCATTAAATCCCATACTCATCCCTGAACATCCTTAACCATGCAAACTCTGAAGAACAACCGATCAAACTTCAATCACACTAGGACAAGCATATTGCACACATTATCATTGTCACTTAGGCTATAAAATCACTCCATCGACTCAATAGGACACATACATTATATAGAAATGACATAATCTCAAAATATACAACAATAACCCGATTTTTCATTGATGTAAACACCCATCAATATATAACTGACCTTTCTTCTCTCTCTTCAAGCACTCTCACAATAGAAACTTTCTCCCCCTTTGACACAATGAAAAAGTGGGAACCAAAAAATAATGAGGACCTAAAAATACTACCAAAAATATTAGAACATTTTAGAAAGATATTACAAACTCCCCCTTACCTTTTTCCTACCTTTTCTTGCCTTGACTACCTCATTCTTACTCCATGCCAATACTCTCTTCAACCAAGCACTGAAACCAATGAACAAAAACCACACAAAAACACTAAAATATAATGAAACTCATCAAGAAACATTTCATATGGACTCCCCCTAAGATATATGATCCATTTCACATCTTGATCATCTTAATATCTTCATACACCATGAAAAGTCAACACACATGCTTACTATCCTTTTGTTTGAAGCTACCACAAAGACCACCTAAAGAACTTCACGCCACTCAAAAAATAGGACACATGATATAAAAAACATGATAAATTACATTTAAATACTCGTGGTTTTATATTGTGGATAAACTAAACAAGAAAACACTCTTCTTTTCAATAGGCCTGAGTAGTCTCCTCGTAGCCTTAGTTGGAACTTGTAGATCCTAAATATTTTAGTAGATGCAAATTCAAAACTTGAAACTTCATATATATATATATATATATATATATATATATCATATGCACCCTCAATTAAACCAATGTTAATCACCTATATCATCCTATAGAACATACTTCCTTTACAAACCTACTAGTAAAATAGGCCTCCATCTTGTAAAAAACATGAATAATTTCAAAAATAAAAACTTTCAAATCTCTATGAAGCATGATTTGAAAACCCATTTATCCCATTAAATATATTAATAATCCTTATAACTGAAATAATAATGCAAACCAATTTTATAGCATAGTCTAAAAAGCCTAAAATCTCAAAACAAACAGAGTCAACAAACTTCCTTCTATTCAATGTCTACCTCTAAAATTTATTACACACATAGAGATAACCATCACACAAATTTGGAACAAAAATTGAGCCTCCATACATTTGGGAGCCCATACATCCTATAACCCATTTTAGGACTTGCATACTCTTAGGCACAAACTAGGAAACCCAAGAGCAAACAAAAAATATCCATTTTGACTTTAACATACCTTCAAACTAAAAACACAATTATGATAGGATATGGTCAATAGACATTTATATGCATAATGATAATCTTTAAAAATCACAAATCCCCTTTTTTCCACTTGGAAACCTTCAATGTGATGCTACATACTAACCATATATAGCTATGACATCACTCTATCATCATCACAACATATATTTCATCTAGACATACCTGCTCCTACCGAAAACACCCATCTCTACCCATCTAGAAAAATCTAAGGAACATTACAAAAAAAAATTCCTTCTCAAAAATAAATCTCTCCTTAGAGGAATATGTAGAGACACCCTACTTTAAAATGTCCTAGAATAATGTGAAACTAGGAGTTTCCCACAACTCCTCATATTCCCTCTCTTCCTTGGTCATCTAATACTATTAGTTATTTTTATTATTATTATTATGCTTAATAGAATTAAAATTATCAACAAATTATACATATTATTTTTATTTTATTATTAGATTGACAATACATGGATACAACATAGATTCATAACATACCTTTTTATTTATATAAACTTCCTTGTAGCTTGGAACATCATCACTAGGTATTGATAATTGATGTTATTTGAATGATACATTGTCAATAGTATAAGTATGTTTGTTTGGATACATACATACCTTAGGAATAGATTCAATCAACACCTTGGTCTTCTCTTTGATCCTGGTCTCTTCACTCACAACATGAGAAGACAATGAGAGTCCTTGGAACTCTTTAAATTCTGAAGCATTCTCTACCATATCAAATAGATTACTTGGACATGAAATCTCATCATAATCTACTTACCACCTTTGGATTCCATGAGTTGAATTTCCTTCTTCCTTTCACTTTAAGAGACCAATTTAACCTATTTAAACATGTAGACCTTTATTTGTAAAACCTAGTAATGTGACCTCTTTGTTCATAATTGTAGCACACCATACTTCTTACAAGAAATGTATCTTTCCTTACCTTATTTGGACAAAAATTTGTAATGTGTCCTATTTCATGAAAAATTAAATAACCTCATTTTTTTGAAGAGGACTCACCTTATCTAACCTTATGTGGACAATGGTTTCCAAAGTCTCCTACATAAAGATAGTTAGAAACTTAATTTTTTTCATACCTTTTGACTGATGACTCCCATCATAGTTCCATGCATACTAATTTCTAATAGGTCTCTTCCATTATCTATCCATATGACAAAATTTATTACATGTCTAATAGTAGCCATTACATCTTTCATACCTTATGGCATTTGGTTGTCTAATCTAATTTGTATTTATTCTACTAGTACCTTCATTCCTTGTCTAATGATTTATCTTCAAAGTATGATTGTCCTATTTCATATTAGTCTTTATCTTGTCTTGAGATATATTTTTTGATTCATCATATCCATGACCAATTTTATCACTAACATTATTTTGACCACTCAAAATATTTTCTAGATCACATGAGCTCTTTTAAAATCTCACAAATGTCTTCAACTTACTATATGTCTTCTCTAGCTCATATTTCAAAGACTCATTTTTAAAAAAAAACATACCTTGAACATTCATATTATTTCGATTTTAGGCTTGTAGACAAGATTCTCAATTAACAATTGAGATGCTTGACAATATGTTCATGCTCTTTGGTATCTTCATTCAATCTTTATTCGTACACAATAGCTTTTTCCTCGTAGTCTTTGATTTGACACCTCATCTTTTTATTGATATTTTTCTCAATCTTCAATTTTTCAAGAGCATTTTTGAATGTAGTCTCATAGTCCATCTCATCTTAATCATAACCTAAATCATGTGAAATATACTCCTTTTGATGTAAGAAACTTACTTCCCCAGCCATAAACATGGCTTCATCTTCATCAGAACCATCATCTTCATGATCATACATTGAGCCACTATCTTCACTATCTTTTGATGAACTATAATCTTCTTTGTTGTAGAGACTCTACTTGTTATTCAAGGACTTCTTGTTATACTTTATGAATTATTTCTTCTTGCATGTATTATTTTATTCATCATTAACTTCACCATTCTCTTCATCATCATTCTTTTCATGCTTATGAGGGAACTTATGAGAAAAATGTCTTATCTCTCCATAGATGAAACATTTGAAGGGTATTTTACCCTTATACTTCCTTGAGCCTGTGTTCAATTTCCTACTAATCAAAACAATCAGTTTATCTTCATCAATATCAGATATGTCATCCTCTTTCAGTTTCTTACCTTGGAAATTATTCTTAGGCTTCATCTCTACATTGATTTATCCTTCACTATTTGGTGGTATATCATCATTTAATCTCATTTCATAGCCAGTAATAGTATCATGTAATTGATCTATCTCCAACTGATTAATATTATGACTCTCTTCTATAGCAAATAATTTTAGATCAAACATGAGAGATAGAGCCCTTAATAAATTTTTAACAGTAGTAGCCTCTTCAATTTTCTCTCTAAGACCTCTATCGTGTTCATAGGCTCATCAATTCTCTATAAAAAAGATGCCATATAATATTATTCCTTCATCTTGAGACTTTAAAATTACCGTTTGTGTGTCTAAATTTACCAAGCTTGACCTTTGAATCTCCTTCATAAATGATATTCATTTTTTCCCATATCTATTTAACAAATTTTTAATAGATTAACTTGTCGTATTAAGTCTCTAAAATACCATAAGTGATAGCATTCATTGCCTTGGAATTGTTCTCAAACAATGTTTTGTTTGTAGCACTAAATGGAGGAGTAGTAAGAGTAACATAACCATCCTCAATAGAATACCATATATCAAACCATAGAAACATAATATGTGTCCTCATCCTTACACTCCAAAGAGCATAATTCGATTCATTAAATATTAGTGTTTTCTTAGTATAGAAACCTCCTTGATGACTACCCATATTGTACCTTCGTTCACCTTCAAGATGTCAAGCCTTTACTACAGGACCTACTATGATACAAACTTTTAGAGGTACAAAAACTGGGGGGTTTGAATCAATGATATTAAAAAATCTAACTTCAATTTTAATCCTTTCAATTTCTTAAACAATTATCATATGCATTCATGAAGCATACACATAATTCATAGCAATGAGAAAGAGATACAATGCAAGATCAATCACATAACACATGACATATGTGGGAAACCCTATTGAAGGAGAAACCCCACTAAAATTTGTAATTGGTCTACTATCCTATAAAAATAAGAACCAATTTTGACCATATACAACTTATCAAGGAACTACAATCCCTATTTACTGAGACTACAATCCCACAAGGTGCTACAACACCTACCTAGTTGATCTATAATAACAATTAGACCTTTATCAAGCTCTAACATAAATACAAGTTACAACTCCCTTATATTATGAGCTACCATAAAAACACCTATGAATACATCTGAATTTGAACTGATGTCTTTAACATGTGATGATGGCCCTCTGATTATCACTCTTCACCTTCACTCACACTCAAATAATGAGATCACTATTCTACTAATAAAATTATGACTTACATGTCATAAAAATAGTTCTCAATCTATTTTTATCTTCAAAAAATCCACAAAACACCCACACTTTCCTTCATTTAATAACACTCTACTCTAAAATGTAAATCCCATGCATAAGTCTCTCATCAAGTCCACAAACCATCACATTTGGTTTCACTATAAATAGAGCATTCATGATTATCAACATCTTGGCAGGCCATTAAGCATGCATTAATACTTAAGTAATATATTATATTAATACATAACTCAATAAAATATTTATATGTCACCCATAACATCTATGGGTTACCCTTAAGCAACTACTCCTTTCAATTATACCCTTGTAGCTCTTATAGGTCTCATGGAGACCTATTTAACCATTTAACACTTCATTGAAAAAAGGAGAACATAGGACCAATTGAAAATGCATGTAATCATTCCATATGATCTATAGGTCCATCTTAAGTTCCAAAAACCAACTATTAATCTTCTTCTTAGGCATAATTTACTTAAATAACATTTTGTGCACATAGTCACCATGAACGAATACACAAATGACTTATAAACCTTTGTTCATACTATATATGATTGGTAAATCCATAAAAACTCACATAAATCATACCCATGAATTTTTAAATTCTCCGAAATATCCAATTCAATAATATATATCTAAACAATATCAAAACAAGCTCAAATAGTCTTCTCGAGTTACTTGCAGAATACACATGAACACACAATAAACTTTAAACCTTCATAAATATTACAATCCACACCTTAAGATATAAAAACATATATTTATAAATGTGACTTGGACTCCTCTACAAGTTTTATTTTTACATCATGAGAAAATTATACATAGATCAAAATATATAGATAAAATATAGAGCAATAGTTTTTCCTTTACAAATTTAAATATATAAATGCAAACAATCACAGTTAAACCTCAAACATTATGCTCACATCTCATGTCCTTACTCCTTCAGATGGATCAAAAACCATGGATATGATTTTATTTTTAATTTATATTTCACCAATTCCCAATCATTAAACCTTGAACATGTTAACCTCATCTTGTGCCATCTAGAAACATTAACTCAACGCGCACCATCAATCTTTTATACGCAGCTTATTTTTTAATAATTCAAAATAGATGTCACTTTAACATCTTGAATTTAAAGTTAACAATGTATATATATCCATATTATCACTAATTTTCCATTATTCCTTTTAATAATATTGATCTTTATCTCTTCTCAGTGTTAAACCTTAAACACTTTGACCTCTTTGACTTGATATGTATCATAGATATAGATGTACAAACTCTCACACATCATCAATCTATATGGATTATCCAGGTCCTTCTCATATATAATGAATATTTTGATCAATATGTATGACTTATAATTATATTTAGGATATCAATTTGTTCATGCTCTTGATCTTTGCTAAAAAAAGACTATATATGGGGGCCATTGCTTATCTACTTGGAAGGCCAACTTTAGACCTCCATATATTGTTATTCACTCAACCAAATGTTCTAAAAATTGGAAAATATAATATCCTAGCATAATATAATATAAAAATGTGTCAAAATATTCCTTATATTTTCACACATGTGAGATATAATGACATTAAAATGCCTACTCATATTTATCTGTCACATAGTCAAAAATGTTAAGAATTTCCTGGAAGGCCAAATTTGCACATGAATATATTTTTATTAACTTTGGTTCATGATATAAAACTTATGAAACATAAAACAGTAAAAAAATAAAAATAAACCCAAATAATCAATTCTCCTCAAACATCCACATGTGTGAGATATTACTAAATCAAAAAGATTACTCAAATATTCTTGTCACATTGCAAATTTGGCTAAGTATGGGAAAATAATGTCAAAATAATTGGAAGCCCAAATTTGATATTGAATATATTTTACTACTCTTAATACATGAATTAATACATATTTAATATAAAATATGTATTAATGTGATCACAACCATATGACCAACTCACCCTAACTCATCTACGCGTGGCAATGAGGATGTCAACAAACTGCCTACTCAAATTTTATGCCATTGG
>JARHVA010006804.1:0-10000 GCA_037957365.1 Torreya grandis | reverse complement strand
TAGTCCATATATAATGAAAAATGCATAAAGAACTAACTAACTAAGCCTATCTATTCATATGGTAATTACAAAGGATATCAAGAAACAAAATGAAAGAATGTAACATCATATTACCTTCACAAATGGATTCACCATACCTATGTGGCTCAAAATGATGTTATCCCTTGATCAAACATCCTTGTATTTATAAATAAAGGTGGCAAATGCCTCCAATGTCTCAAGAACACTCCATAAAACCTAGACTAATGATTCCAAATCATTAAACTAGCCTATTAATGAATCTTGAAAATAAAATAAATGGTCTATTGAAAAGGATTGTATATAAAATTATACATAATAACATTGTTTAAATCAAGCTTAAAATTCATGTATATGTTCTCTCTATTTATAGATTTTTGAGATTGGTTAGGATCAACCATGACCATCTATCTCAAGATTATTTATCATGGGTCTGTTCCAATTGCTTATTGACAACTCTTTTTTTTGAAAAGATGTTTATTCACATAAATGTTTTTATATGCCTTGTCAAATAGGGGAAAAATTTAGACATCCAATTCCTAACACCATTTATGTTGAAATTGTCAATCTTACTTGAATTGCACTCAAATGCACATTTTAGGTCAAAATCCAAAAAACACCCTAAATGATTTGAACTTGTCACTTACAAGTGCTAGGTTTGGTAAAAGTATCCCTAAATAGGGAAATGCATTTTATGGTCTAGCTAACTTTGATAAGATCATTTCGAGTCAAAATGACAATTTTCTCATTTATTACTTTAAATCACTCTTTTCTTCTAATTCATTGGTACACATCACATACCTTTATTATTTTGTGTTGCAAACATCCTAAATTGAAATTGAGATACAACACATCTAACATCACATTCAAATTCCTCTCCAGTCAAAATAAGACCCAATAATATGACTTTCTAACCATTTTGGTTAATTGAGGGCCAATTTTCAAATAATTACACAAATGTTGATTAAATTTGTTTAAGGATAATTAATCCAAATTAATAACTTAAGTGTCTTTACCATTAGAGTTGTTGAATATTTATTTTTGAAAATGTATTCCTATTAACTACATCATTAGGTGATATCATTTATTGAGAAGACATCTCTAAGCCATAAATGCCACAAATATCAGGATTATGGGTCACCCATGCCTAGTTAATTACTCCCATGCCTCTTTAATGCTTATTTATCCTGAGGATATTTGTGAGTTCAATTCTAAATATTATGATTATTCATGGACACACATCTCAATCTTGAGATGGACGGTCATGGTTGATCCTGACCAATCTCAAAATTCTATAAATAGAGAGGCCATGGACATGAAAGAAGCTTGATTTATGTAAAGTTTTTATGCATAATTATCTCTAAAATCCTTTGTAATAGACCATTTATTTTGTTTACAAGCTTAATTGATAGGCTAGTTTAGTGATTTGGACTCATGATCCTAGGTTTTATGGAGTGTTCTTAAGACATTGGAAGAGTTTTCCAGCTTTACTGACAAAGACAAGGATGATTGATCAAGGGAGAACATGCTTTTGAAGCACATAAGTATGGTGAATCCATTTGGGGAGGTAATAGGTTTGATTTCTTTCATTTATTTCTTGCTATCCTTTGTAATTCCCATAGGAATAGATAGGATTAGTTAGTTCTTTATGCATTTTTCATGATTTATGGACTAATATTTGACTAACTTACTTTGTAATCCTCTCTACATCTTATTCCACTATGAGTGCCAAGATGTAGAGAGGATTAAAAATCAAGTCAGTCAAACATTAGTCCATAAATAATTACAAATGCATAAAAAATTAAATAACTGAGCCTATCTATTCCTATCAGAATTATAAAAGATAACAAGAAATAAATGAAAGAATGAAAAAATCATATTACCTTCCCAAATGGATTCACCATACCCATGTGGCTCAAAATCATGTTCTCCCTTGATCAAGCATCCTTGTATTTATCAACAAAGGTGGAAAACTCCTATATTGTCTCAAGAACACTCCATAAAACCTAGGCTCATGAATCGAAATCACTAAACAATCTTATCAATGAATCTTGAAAAAAAAAATGGTCTATTGCAAATGATTTTAGAGACAATTTTGCTTAATAACTTTACTTAAATCAATCTTTTTTCATGTTTATGGCCTCTCTATTTGTATATTTTTGATATTAGTCAGGATCAACCATGACCATCGATATCAAGGTTGAGATGTGTGGCCATGGATAATTATAATATTTGGAATTAAACTCATAAATATCCTTAAGATAAATAAGTAGTAAAGAGTCATGGAAGGCATTAACTAGGCATGGGTGATCCATAATCATAATATTTGTGGCGTTTATTGCCTAGGGATGTCTTCCCAAGAAATGATGTCAGCTGATGATGTAGTTAATAGGAATCAATTTTTAAAAATAAATATTCAAAAAATCTCATGGAAATTCCACTTAAGATCTTCATTTGGATTAATTATCCTTAAAAAAGGTTAATCAACATTTGTCTAATTATTTGAAAATTGGCCCTCAATTATCAGAATGGTCAGAAAGTCATATTACTAGGTCATAATTTAACTAGAGAGGAACTCGAAGGTGATGCTAAATGCATTGGATCTATATTACCATTTAGGATGTTTCCAACACTACATAACAAAAGTACATGACATGTACCCATTAATTAGAAGAAAAGAGTGATCTAGAGCACTAAATGGTGAAATTATCATTTTGACTTGAAATGATTTGATCAAAGTTAGCTCACCCATAAAATGCATTCTCTTGTTTAGGGTTACATTGACCTAAACTGGTACTTGCAAGTGATAAGTTTGAACCATTTAGGGCATTATATGGATTTTGACCTAAAATGTGCATTTGAGTGCAATTCGAGTAAGATTGACAATTTCAACACAAATGGTGTTAGAAATTGGATGTCTACAGGTTGTATATTAGAAAATCCATTTTATCTTAATATTTAATACATTCAGTTATGGTTAGTTACAAATGTTTCTTAGTCAATTTTTTTATGTGCATGATCTTTATATTGAAACATAAAATTATGAGTATAAATTTCTTTGTTAGTTATGTGGTTTTCATTTTCGTGAGTTTATGGATTGAAATAGATATATTTTTATTGTGTTGTCCTTAAACTTTAATATGGATTTTGAAACTCTTGAACTCTAATTTTTTTGGTATCGAGTTTCTGGATGAAAACCCAATTGTATATTTTAAATGGGTTATTTTTTTTAATATTCTATTTTGTTAAGTGTGATTGTTGTTTTTGAGCTGAAATGTTGACAACTTGCATTTGGTTTAGTGAGTAGCTCAGTTTTGATCATGATGTTGTAGGTGTGATTTAAATTAGCAATTATTAAAAAATTTAATACACATTTTAATGGAAATGGAATTCTATTTTTTAATTTTTTATGGATCTAAATTCAACTAGTTTTATTTTAGTTGATGATCTTGATCTATTATTATTTTTTATTATCAAATTGTTGATCTGACACATTATTATGGTTACATCATTTTATTATTTAATTAAATGAATGCAAAGGTTTTTGTTCCAGCATTTATATTTTTGGTTATTATTAAATCTTATATTTATATGATTCATTCCACTTGTCCATGAGGAATTGTATTTTTTTGATCTGATAGATTTGGTGTTTATTCATTAATGAACAATTATTGTTTTGAGATTTTTGTTGATTTTTTTTGGTTTGAATTGCTTAAGAAATTAAATTTTTCAAATTTAATTCTTTATGATTCATTATCTCAATTTGTTGAATATTAGTTTAATTATATTTATCTCTAATGTTATATGAAAGTGAAATAATTGCATAAAGTATATATTGATAGGTTATGATATATGGATTCAAATGATTATAGAATCCATAACATTGAAAATGAGTAATTCACCAAGTGAACTATAACATAGTATAAAATTATAGTTACATTTTTCTTCAAAAATATTTTATCCATTTTTCAATTTAAGATATCTATTAAGATTTCAGTATTTCTATTATGAGATTCTTAGTTGAATTTTGGTAACCCGATTTAAGAATTTGATCATATTATCACTCTTTTAACCATACATGCTACCTAAATATGCATCTAACTGATGGATGGAGTTTACTAGGGACAGTAATAGAGATCTCATTAGGATGGAAGCCTATCCAACCACATCCCTATCCATTTGATTCTTTTTAGAATATTTTAAATTCTTGTTTAGATTTGAACTCTTGTCATGTTGATTTTAATATGAGACATGTCTAGGTTCAATGTAGTATTGTAATTTGAGATATTTTTTATTTATTGAATCTATAATTAAATTGAATGGATATGTTATTTAAAATTTATAATTGATAAGTAAAATTTATTAATAATTAATAAAGTTAATACAAATTATTTAAAATGCTACAATAAGTTGGTATTTATTTCATGATTAATTTATAGATATTTCTTGTAATATGAACTTATTTACGAATAATAAAATAAATTCATTACCTATGAATACATGTATAGGGTTATGGTTGTGCTAATTCACTTTATTACTCCTATGCTCATATGCATGCCATATTAAATGAATTATAGTAACATTGAATTCTAGATTTTAATTAGTTTATGATGGATATAGAAGAGCTTGTAGTTTTAAAATACTATTGATGATCTTTACTCAATTAATTCATGAGTATAACACTAATGAATAATACACAATTGATATGTTATTTATTTATAATATGAATCATTCTAGTTATATTATATTAAGCAATGATGGATGTTTTTGGTAATATATTTATTTGATGATGCATAGTTGTTGAAATCAAAGTAACATAGTTATTCAATAACTTATAATATGTTAACATATAAATGATAAACATGTCATAAAAAAAATTATTTCACTTATAGTGTTATTTTACTCTTAGTGTACATGTTTTATTTAAGACATATGCAAGAGGACCATATTATAAGCGGGTCCTACGTATTGTTTTTTTTATATAAATAAACCTATGAGATGAGAACTAAATATTTAATTTATTTATTTTATTTAAATAAAATACTTAAGGTTTTTTTGATGTGATATCCACTTATGTGGTGATGTATTTTATTGGTGAAATTAATTAAGTCATCATAATGATAATTTTCATTGATGCTTTCCTTTCCAATTATGCAATCTATGTAATTATGTATGTGTCATGTGAAGTAAAATTTAGGGTGTTTTGATCCAAGATATAGTCATGATGAGTGACATAATCAAGTAGTTATATTTGGTAATCTATAGCCTTATTTATGTATATAATTTTTGATGTATTTAAAATGCATTAAATTGTATTTCTTCTAGAAATGTTTAGGAATTTTATCTCTTATTATGCATAGAATTCACTAAATCATTAAAAAAGGAAGCTTGATGTGATGATTATTTTATTTTTAAAATTTTATAGTCTTCATAATTTTCTAATTGATAATTATAGTTATCCATATAAGATCTTTGGGTTCTTATTAATTAGGTATTTGAACTAAGCTGTAGGTTATTTTATGATAAGTGTGGGAACTTAGTTTTCGATCATTATAGGAATATTGAGGCAATATATCTAGAATAGATTTTATGAGTGTATGTTAAGAACACTAATACATCCTAATCCAAGTATTGGAAGGATAATTATCTTCCTAAAAAGATCATTCAATAATTATTATCATTAGTCTAGTAGTTGTGTTTTCCATATCATAATTATAGACTTCATTATGCTTGTGTGATATATCTTTCTTTTCAATTTTTAATCTCTATCAAATTTATAGTAAAACTTTATGATTAAAAAAATTGGGTCATTACATTTTGGTATTAGAACATGCTTATATCATTTGAGGAATTTTGGAAAGAAGATAATTTATTTTATCTACCTAATTAATTATTTTGTTCCACCTCAATATGTTGAGAACATGTTATGGTTGTTTAGACAAAAACAAAAAATATGGAAATGAAAACCTAGGTAGAGGTCAAGAATATGTAGAAGAAATGTAGCCCAAACCCTTAAATAGGAAAGATAAGAATTTCAATCTAACAATGTTGGTAGCAATGTTAAAGAACCCAATGCAAATATTGTTAGAGTAAATCCATATTATAAACAATAAAAATTCAAAAATAAAATTCTAAATGTTGTAAATTCTCCTCAAATCAAGATAGAAATTAAGGAACGCAAGTTGAAAAAAATTGAGGGTGTTTCACAAGAAGATTTAACCCAAATAGATTATGGATAAGATGGAAATAAAGTGATATAAGACATGCCCTTAGTGGTGGTTGAACCCATCATTAAGGAACATAAAATGATTCAAACGTGTACATTTTAAGGTGAATAATCTAGGGATACAACTAGTGCATGGTTGGTTAACTTTAACAAATGTTAACTTCCATAATATTCCCTCTAATGTGATGGAAAGGTTAGTAGCTTATCAACTAGTTTATCTATAGATTTATGGTGAAATCACTTCTATGCCTTATAAAACTTTGACATTTACCTAGCCTATTTTTGAGAACATGTTTCAAAAAATGTATCTTAGTGCCAAAATTATAGAGTAAAATTTAAGTGATTTTACATTATTCAAGTACAAAAAATTTACTATGATTGAATATGAGAACCGGTTCCTAAATTTATTGCTTTATGTGAACTACATTATGATAAAAAGACCAAGGTAAAAATATTAAAAATATCACTAAAGGAAATATCAATGGATGGTCTACATATAACCAATACAAAAACCTTATATGCTTCTGTTGATTACACTAATTGGGTATAAGAGAAACAAAATTATCTATAGAAATAAAGGCGAGATTTTAAAGTAAATAGATAATAGTCTAAAGCTAAGAATTATTCTTATTAGCCAAATAATTTTATGAAAGATGATGAGAACCATCGATTTGGAAGGAGTAATAGTGGTTTTAATAAGTTTTAGGGGAAAATTATGAATTTTATGAATCAAAACTCTCCTACAATGGGGAGTTTTAAGAAAAATCACTTTCGTAAAAATCAAAATATATGTGCAACAAGGGAAAAATTTTTACCTTTAGTATGTCAATTAACTATTGTATGGTTATAATTTGTAATAAACACTATGATAAGGAACTTACTAAGTTTGAAATGAGGCAATTGGATAATAATAGGGTATATACAGTTGTGGATAATTAGAAAGCTTATTTTGAGGTAAACCCTGTTGAAATCAGAGGTACTTCAATGATTTTTATTTTTTTGGTTAATTATAGTGAAATAAATAGTTTTATTTCTCCTTTCATTACTAATAAACATGAAATTAATCCTATTAGTTTGAGAGAAGGCTGGGAGAACTAATTCATTATAGGTAAAATGGATATAATTAATAATTGCTTAGAACAAATAGAGATTGAAATAGGAGTTTTCTCAATTAGACTAAACCTACTTATATCAGCTCTGGGATCCTATGATCTTATTTTCAAAATATATTTTCTAAAATAACATAAATCCACGTTGGATTGACATAGTAAAGTGGTGTAATATTGTGATATCCTTGGAAAAACTATTAAAATCCAAGGTATACATGAGATTAAGGTGATAAATATCCTTTCATCATTTCAAATAAAAAGTATGTATGAAAAGGGTACAAATTTTATGTTATCCAAATTCAATAAATAACAAAAGATAAGGAAAATATTTATCAAAGTTTTCCATTTTTTACTAAATTTTTAGATGCTTTTCCAAAGAAGTTTCGTAGACTTCCTCCTAGCCATGAATTTGACTTTGTAATTGATGTTATGTTGAGAGATAATTTTATACCCAAGGCTCCATATTGTATTAATATGGATTATTTATAGGAACTAAAACTTTAGTTACAAGAACTACTAAAAAATCAAAGCATCAAACCAAATGTATCTCCTTGGGGTGTTCATGAGTTGTTCATGCAAAATAAATATGCAACACATAAGATATGTCTTGAATATCACGTGCTTAATAGGGTCATAATCAATAATCATTATCTTTATGAAGGATATAAGATTTATTTGACCAAATAATGGTAAAATAATATTTTCAAAGATTTATTTTAGATTGGGTTATCATCAACTAAGAATTAATGAAGAAGACAGTTGTAAGACAAGTTTTTGTACCTTTTATGGTTATTAAAAGTTCATGGTAATGCCTTTTAGATTGAAAAATACACCTATTACATTTATGAAGCTTATGAATAGAGTATTCAAGGATTATTTATACAAGTTTTTTTACTATTTTCCTTGATGATATATTGATGTATTATATGAATGAAATTCAGCATGAACAACATTTGTTTTTGGTTATGCAAAGACCAAGGAAGCATAAAATATATGGAAATATTTCTAAATGTGCCTTTTTCCAGCGTAAATTAATTTCTTTCAACATATCATTTCTAAAAATTTAATGGTTTTAGATCCAATAAAGATTTTTTTTTTCAAGAGTATCCTTCCCCTACAAATATACATGATGTACATATTTCTATGGGCTTATCTAGTTACTATGAAGGTTTGTAGAAAACATCTCTAAGTTGGAAAATCCCATTACCTCTTTGTAACATAAAAGCAAGAAGTTTGTGTGGACATCAAAATGAGATAATTTTTTTAATAATTTTATAGATATGTTATCTACAACACCTGTTTTTATAATTCTATATCAAAATGGTAACTTTTTAAATTATTTCAATGCCTCTAAAGATAATTTTAGTGATACTCTTACACATGATTTAAAATTAGTGACATATGAGTCACATAATCTCTAAGAACATGATAAAAACTATCCTAACCATAATTTTTATATTGATGCTAATGTTCATGTATTAAAAGAGTGAATTTTTTTTAATCTATGTAATCATTTCAATGTTAAATCTAATCATCGTAACCTGGAATACCTATTTACCTAAGATGACCTTAATGATCATCAACATAGATGGCTAGAATTTGTGAAATTTTTTTATATGGACATGGATTATGTGAATGGTAAGGAAATCATGTTATTCATGCTCTAAGTTGATGCATATATCTTTCTACCTTGTCTATTTTACAAGTTCACTTTATGACTTCTATTTTAGAAAAACATAATAATGATTTTTGCCATGAAGTACAAGATTGGATCATAATCCTTAAACAAATAAATTTAATAATTTTTATGTTGAATATGATCCCTTGTAAAGTCATACAAATAGAATTTATCTACATATTTTATATAATTTTTGAAATGTTCTATTGAAATAAGTGCATATAATAGCTATTTTTTATTATTCAGTTGTCACAAAGATGACACATGAGCTAAAAAGAAACTATTTTTTCTTGGTTTAAAGCATGATGATGCTGAATTTGTGGGTAATTTTTTTTAATGTTAGTTGGTAAAGGATAAATATTTTTTCCCAAGAGGTTTGATTTATCTTCAATAAATTTAGAAAGGTATGTGGTATGTTGTTTCACTTGATTTAATTATTGGTTTGACGAAATCACATAGTAAGCATGACTCTATTTTAATTATGATTGATAAATTTATAATAGTTGGAAATTTAATTTGTGTAAATATGAAATAAGATACTTTTGTGTTTGTGGAACATTTTATGAAAGAATTAGTTTGGTTACATTGCATGATTAAAGTAATTTTATATGATATAGATAAACTATTTACTTAAATAAATTGGAAAACCTTGACTAAATTTTTTAGAATGCGATTAAAATTTAGATCCTTATATAATTAAAAAAATGAATGGTCAAATAGAGAGGCTTAACCAAGTGGTCATGTACATGTCAATAATCTATGTAATGGATCAACAAGGAAAGTTGGAAGATTTCATACAAGGGGTTGAATTTGCAAACAAAAATACTTATCATTATGTTATTAAAATGGTTTCATTCAAAGTTTTGTTAGGTGAAAATGAAAATATTATAGGGTTTTATTAGACTTACTATTGGTTATTAATTTTTTCTTAGATCAATTTTAGCTTAACCCTAGGTCCATGTTGTCAAA
>JARHVA010006803.1:795000-827452 GCA_037957365.1 Torreya grandis | reverse complement strand
CATAGATAGCTTGATAGTGTTATCCTTACTTAAATATAGGTTCAACCTACCTATGTATGATCTTTGAGAGTATTTTTTAATAGCTCTATTACCATATTTTTAAATTAGTACAAAATCCTCAAACCTTTCCTTTCCATATAACTTCTCATGCACACTTGAACAGATGACTATGTTATCTCCTTGATTGATTGTATATGCTCACTAAGCTGACTATATCTCCTTAAAAATAAATCCATCTTAATTTGATATAATATATGACCTTATATAAAAATATGTGATAATTATCTCTCTATATTCTCTCTCTCTCTCTTATTGTGTTTACTAGACTATCATAGGTGACTATTTTACACTTCTTATTTACTTTGATAACATATTGGTACTAAATGGGGAATGTTAAAATAATCATATATATCCTTATAAACCATAATATCCTTATTATTCATCTTATTTAACTTCACACAAGAGGTTCATATTTGCATAGAAGCCTAATTGACTATGCCAAAAGTCATGGCTATAGGTCATCATTTTGTACTCTTATGGACTATAGTCTAACAATAAATTTAAATTTATTTGGTTAATAATATTTTTTGATATTTAATTAATTTAATTTATACCTTAAATTTTCATCTCACAAGCTCACTTTTAATCCTCTTAAAATTATACACAATAAATTGACATTGCATAGATAGCTTGACAGTGTTATCCTTACTAAACTATAGGTTCAGCTTGCCTATGTATGATCTTTGAGAGGATTTTTAATTAAAACTCATCATGACATTATAAAAAATTCATAAAAACTTGAATAAATGATTGTAACTCCTTATGAGATTTACCATTCTGTTCTTTGAGTCTAAGGCCTTCAAGATTAGTTATGCTCCCAAGTTAATTATAGGTAAACATTAGATGTAGGTACCTATTTGTACTCATTGTATAGACTTAAAAAGATCATATAGAATATATTATGATATTAAAAACATGATAGAAAAATTTTAAATGATTTTTTATTACCTTTAATCAACTTTAATATCATCAAAATAAATTGATAAAACATGGAGACCAAAGCATTTGATATTACCTTAATAACTGCTAACTTACCTTAAACTCTACTAATAAATGTTTTGAGAGGCTTATTTTGTGAATTTTATTTACATTTGAGATAAAATAATCACTCTAATCTTATTAACTTATCTTATTCCACTTTCATGGTTCATCTAACACCTCACAAAAATAATTACGAAGACACCAAGTCCCTTGAAGGTCTCTCAAGATGGTAACGCAGTCATACAAAGTCATAACTATGTTATTAGGCATTAAAAGATGTAAAGAGGTCCACTTAATCTATTTAAATAATATTAATTCATTATTAATAACTTATTAAAACTTAGAAACAACTCCATGATATATAATCAAACTCCATATTCATAACTCCTTTAAATGTTCTATTACCTGTCATGATATCCATCTAGTTTGCTAATTGGGCCTAAAAGAGAGGTTTTGAGATTTTAAGAGAGGATGGTCTTAAGAAATTATATATAACGTACTTAAATGTAAATTTATACTTTTTCATCTTTTATAATCCCTTCAAAATAATGATAACCTCACTAAGATATGCTTACACATTGAAAATCTTATTAAATCTACAATTGTACCTTGTGGAAGGACCAAATGATTATCTAGGCTATCTCAAGAAATAAATTTGAAATATTAAAGTAAATATAATTTTGTATTGTATAAATTAGGTTTATTTTACCTAAAACATATTCTTAATAAATTTTTTAATATGAATACATTCATCTAATATATCAATGTGCTTGAAAAATTGTTAAAACTCAAGTCAAGATAGACTAACAGTTTCTTGTCGAAAGACTCCTTATCAAGAAAAATTAGTTGATGAATATTGCATGAAAAATATCATATTTGACCTTGAAACAATTCCCATAAAATCATTTTTATCTATCTATTTCTAAATTGAATAAATGGAGACAAACTTGGACCCTATCAAGATGACTAGGACATAGTGACCCACTTACACTCTTAATAATTGTTCATAAATAATTGGAGATGAATATAAAAAAACTAAAATAAATTGAAGGTCACTAGGGTCCCTATAATTTACCAATATCTTTTAACTTGACTCTTTTTCTTTCCTATATTAAGCAAAAATTCATGGCCTTCCTAGAGCTACCAAAGAGGTCGATATGGGAGATAAGTCATTTTTTTTATTTTGACACCTAAAACTCCTTTCCAATATTTTATTTGACTTTGTAATGAGATAATAAGGTCTTGAGGATGTCTGAAGATCAATTTTTCCTTTAATAACTATACATATGGCCTCAAAATATGCTTTTTTGGAACTAAAATTACCAAAATCACCTAAGAACCTTATAGAACTACTAAAAAATATATCCATTATACCTTTAATGACTAAAAAGGTACACCATGTATTTATTTTGATATTAGACTATCATTCACATGTAAAACCTATTCTAGAAGCCATAAAATGACCCAAAATGCAAGTAACTAGGTCATGAAGTTAGTCAAACATGTCATCAACTAGTTTGATAAATTGTATAACATGAGATAACTTTAACACAAGCCATAAGGCCTATTAAGATGTTATGGACTCTTTTCATCTCTTGAAACAAACTAAAATTGGTCAAAAGGTGGCTATTCAAGAATATGACCATGATGATCAAAACTTTAATTTCATCAAATATACCTTAAAATCTGTTCATCAAGGTCTTAAATGACCATTTCAAGTACATTACAAGAATAACATACCAATTAATAGGGAAGATAACATGCCAAGCAAAGTTTCAAGTGGTAGGGATGACATTTTGACCTGTGATGTCAAAATTATCAATAGTAATATCTCACATTAAATCACTTAGGTTAACCACTAAGATATGTTTCATTTGAAATTTAGATGAATTCAAGGCATTGGACACTTGCATCAGTTTAGGACACTAATGCCCACATTGGTGTCTGTCTAGACATTAGTGTTCAGGGACTAGGAAAGTAATACAAGATTATAAATTGTAAAGGTGGAAGCTAATTACATTTTAAGCATTATAATAAATATATAAGGATAGTGTCATCATTTTTAACTCACCAAACTACACCCTTAGGAGAGGATTTTTCATACCTTTCCAAGTTTGGGGTAACATGGGAATTATCCAAAGGTTGTGGGTGACCTATAGATGGACTAAAACTCTAGTTTAAGGGGATAACTCTCCTAGTGCATCAATTGATCTTAAATCACTAAACCTAACAACATTTTGTGGTGAAAAGGGAGAGAGAAACATGAATAATTTCCTAATCTAATGGATGTGATACACCAATATTATCATCAGCACCTACCTAAATTACACTATGAAGATGAACACAAGTCAAATTAATATGCCAACTCACAATGGGCCTTTAGGCATGAGTATTTTAGTATGATGGTGAGAGCCAAATAAGGAACAACAGGGGTGATCAATAGGTCTACCAAGATACACTTTATGAATCAACCTCCATACTAGGCAAATTCAAGGCCATAAACACACTTCATATGACCTTCCATGATGATAAACCAACATAAAACTAGTAATGGAAATGGGACAAATGAAGAGAGTCTACTTGCTACCACTAATAACTCATCAACCACCATAACTATTCATTATTTTTATGTAATATGAGAAGGTTTTAAACAACATTTATTCAAATTTCTAAGGTAAAAACAAGTTTTTAATATGGTATGGCTTTGTTATACTCCATCAAGGATTACCTTTCAAGATAAGAGACTACCTTTATAGATAAAATGAGAGAAGAAGAGAATAAATTCATTAAAGAGAGTCAAAAACACATGTCACTCATTATGAGGTAGTTAAAATAAGTAAAGAGAGTGTAAATAGTCTTAGTAATTCTCCAACATGCATTAATCCATCCATCATGGTCCCCAAGAGAGTGGCATAGGAGAGACCTCATTTCACTTGAATGCCTTGGTGTCTCATCAACTCATTTCAAAATTGTCTTCTTGATTTATTAGGTATTAAAAGTGGCCTTCTTGGTTAACACTCTTTCCCTAATGGTTGAGGTTTTAAACAAGTTGGTGAAGAGGACTTCAAGGTTCATGTTGATGTGAAACTATCAGTTGAGGTCCATCCATCTTCTTGGCAACTTTAATTGATCATGGAAGGTGTGGATGATGTTTATTGATGTCACTATGATCCCCTTTCATTCATATTCACATTTTACACTTGATTCTCACTCTCTTTCCTCCATATCATGGGATTCCCTTCATTGATCAAGTGGACCAGCCATAAAATTAGGCTTACTTGCTTACAAATACTAATTGTATGGCCATGGACATTCAAGATGACTTCTTATATAGATGAAATAAATGTGTTTATGGTATATTTTTCATCTATTCAATCATGAATACCTTATGAGGACACAAATTATACTTCTCTTGATCAACTAGGTAGCCATATTGATCCTAAATATCCATTCAAGATTGCTTTTATTAAAAAATACCTAAAAAAGTGACCTTATGAATTATTGAAAGGATTTTGAGGTCTAGGAGGTTGAAAATTATCTTCACACACCCTACACTATGATTATTATTTACACATTCATCTTTGCACATTCAAATCTTCACAAAAACCTATAAAAATGAAGCATTCATCTCATATGTATAAATTACAATAAAAATTGTATGATAAGAACCATGTGTGAGTGCTTAATATTATACAAATATCACATTTACAAGTTTAATGCATTTAGATACATTTTATTCAATTTATTCTCGATCGAGTCTCTATTAGGGTTTATGCAAGGTTTAGGAGTTCCTCAAGTCTTAACGATGACTCATAGAGTTAGGAGGCCTAACCCAAAAACCAATGCCATGAATACTTAGTATACATCTTGATCCACCATCTCCAAACATGATTCCAACCCATGCAACTAATATGCATAGTATAAAGTAAAATTATATCTCCTTTGAGCTCCAAAATAGTTTAAAATAATGTTTTTGGGGTGGCTAAGATCTTAACAATGGTTCATAAATTTGGGGGGTAAATGAGATTAAAAAAATCCTAGGAATAGGAATTTGACAACCCTCTCCATCTTATATAAACTCATTGGGATCCCATGTAGATGTTTATTGATTTTTTGAGCATGGAAAAGTAGCTTTTTAAGTTGCTCAAGACTATGTAAATAGGAAGAGAAGGGTTTTCTAAAAATAGGCCATTGATTGACAATTTGTCCCTTAAAAATGATTCCATATGGTGTGAAATATATCTTAGCATTCATGCCAATGATCTTTTAATACATCTACTCCATCAAATTCCTTGAGAATTTGTCTAACCCATACCTAGGGTTTATGAGTAATCTTGGTATTCTGACCCTACATGGCTAATTCTTGGGCTTTCCTTTCAAATCCTTGAGTTTGGACCTTACTAAAAATATATGAACATCATCACTTAATACCTATAATAATTACATTCTCATCATGAATCTAAGAGGTGAAGTTTGTCTCTAATTTCCATATGGAGGCTTGTCCATGCTTGTTTAGGCCTATTAGGCCTAATTAGGCCATTGGGATCTTTTCTATCTCAAATGACTAAACCATTTCAATGGAATTTTTTTGTAACATTTATAAAACAATTTATGACACCTCCTTACCCTTCTTTCACTTCACTTCCTTGTATGATTCCTTGTACCTTCATTCCTCTACTCATGACCCTACCTAAAACTACTTATTTAGGCCTAATAGGTATGACTAGCTTCTCAAGGCTCTTTGATGTCTTAGATGACCAAATAACCTAATGAAGGCATTGAGAGCCTTTAGAAAACAAATAAAGGACTCTATTTTCACTTTTTCACCTCACTCCTATGCAGGGTTCTTTATACTTTTGCTTTTTTATGTGACCCTACCTATAGTGGTAATTAGGCCTACCTAAGCTATAGGTGTAAGCATCCCCCTTATTATTACATTAAATTCACTAACTAATGGAGAAATAATGCATAGGATTATCTCACTAGTAGAGGTCTTTTTAATCTCTCAACTGACTCATCCACCACATAGTGCTTTACTTTCTCATTCTATCTTGTAAGTGACAATTGAATTATATCCCTACATGTAAGAGGTGAGTTTACTTATTAAGATTTTATGATTGTATTGGAGTCTATTTAACCAATTATGACCTATCATAAAAAAATTATATCATATATAAAATATTCTAAATGTCTTTTAGTTCATCAAGAATGATTTGATCAACCACTTAGTCCTTACCTTGTTCACAGTCCATTAAGTGATCTATAAGCCCATTATTATGATTATAAACAATTAGATGGTGATTTATACCATATCATATTTATTTATCTGAGTGGATGAGGCTTTGAATAGGTTCTATTTTCTCAAAATGCATCTTGTCTCTTTAAACCCCAAGTTTACCTACTGGAATATCATGAGCCTCACTAAGTTGTCTATGTATGGCTTAATGCATGTTTACCTTCTAAGAGTGCCCCGATGTCTTCAGTTAAATATGTTGGAGAAATTTATTTAGATTATAATGGGTAACCATTGTTAAGAGGGATCTATATCCATTTATCTCTTAGAAATCACAAGTCTTAGGGCATTGAAAAAACTCTTTTAGACTCCACAAGGTAGTTAAGTCTCTTAAATAGGTATGCTCAACTTGTCTTGATGCTCCTTTACCTTGTAGAAAACATTAATGCTCTTAACCTTATCATAAGTTATATATAACGTATTTACCCCTCACAAATGAAATATAATGACATGATTATGGCATAACACTCTTGTAGGTTTTTTTAACACTTTACAAAGAACATCTTGAGCCTCCCAACAAAGCTTAGTTGACTGCAAGTGAAACTTTAGGTGATGGTGGAGCTAACAAGTGAAATCATTTCTCATATTAAGATCCATACCTTAAGGCACTCTAAGAATTCGTTTTGGCTATATACCTTCATATCACTTTTCACCATAGGCTTTACAACTCTATTTAACCTTTGAAAACATGTTTATAATTCTTCAAGGAGGACTGAAGACCCAGTAATTGAATTCAAGTCATTCTAACAAATCAAAATCATAAAAAAACCTAACAAAACCTGATATATCATAACCAAAATCATGGATTATCTTGAATCCTACCTAAAACCTCATGAAAGGTCTCACTAGACTTTACAAAACCCTAAAAAAATTGTGTTGAAAAACTTTAGGTAGGTCTACAGACTCATTAATTGATTTAAACCACTTGACTACATGTGGAACTATGAGTGATCACTACCCGATGGGTTTTTGATCCATAAAATGATTGAAAATATTTTTTTTTAGAGCCTTAAGGAGGTTTGGATGATGTTTTATACCTAACCAACACTCTACAACCATTTGAGACCTTCAAATCTCAAGAATATTACTATTGTCAACTTATAAATAGTTTCACAAGAATATTTCTTGTCTCCCTAAGGTCACACATGTTAAATAAGGATTAAGGATTATGTATAAAGGTTATGAATACCTCTAAAAATCCACCCAGCTTTCCATTCTTCTTTTATCATGATCATAAATGGAGAAAATGAAGTGAACTAGTACCTTACCTAGATGGATGAGAAACTGTGAATCCATTACCTTCTTAGTGATTTTTCATAAATGAGGGAGAGTTAATTTGATAAAAAATTGACAAGATGGAAGGTAACTAAGGTCTCCTCCTCTACCTAAATTCTTATATCCTCATCTTCTCTCTCATGTTTGTACTCTTTACAAACCTAACTAGATTTTTTGAGCTACATAAGAACTTGAGGGAGAAAGGGGACAATTTATGATGTGGTTGAGTTTAAACTCATATATTTACTTATTTCATTATTTCACTAATCCCCCTCTAAATATTTATAACTTATTCTAACCCTGACATGTCTATACAACCCTAAAACACCTATAAAACCCTTTCTTTTTTTAATTTTTTCATGATTTAGCTCCTTGAAAGACCATTGGAGGATGACATTAGTGAAAATAAAGGTCAAATATGCTTTCAAATCAAATAGTATTGGTGGGAAAGTTGAAATGTCACCTTTATAAACATGTGGTGCCCATTTGGTGAATGGAAACTATTTGACTTCTAAAGAGGCCTCCTCTTACACATAAGATCATCTTGTCATGGCTTGGGATGTTTGTGATACCTTATAAGATCCATTATTTTTACATGACTTAAAGGAATAATTAAATATTTAAATAGTCTTGACTATGTAAACCATGGAATACAACTTTGGATACAACTTAGAACTCATGTTATGGCTTAAACAAGGCTTACACACCCTTATATCATGCTTACAAATCTCTTATCACAATAAGTGGATTAAATAAGAATAATCACTATCAGGACTAGAAACATTAAACTCTCCAAATTACCTTAACCTCTGCTAAAAACCCTTAATTTTATCAAACATAGATTAGGATATTCACTAAGTTTCAAAACAAATTTAACACCCATCTAATCACTTAAGGACCACCATGACAACTACAACATCATCCAAAGACCCAAAAATAGGCTATCCTATGATGATCTATCAAACAATATGTAGCACATACAATGACACCTTAATCAATATAAAAAGGCTGAAAATAAGACCAAAAGAGGAGATCACAAGGCATGCAAACCACCATGTATAAGCTTGGGTGAGTGTCATGAATTTTTTTTATTATAGGCATGTAAATTTGGCATGTATGGACAAATTTTCAACAATCACCATAATACTAATCAAATTATGAGATATAGGCCAAGTGACACAAGATAGATAGATGTGAGGCTTTTAGAAGTAGGAAAGGTCCATAATTGAGAGGATAAACCAAGGTCTATTTTTTCCAAGTGCAAAAGACTGAGGTGATATATAATCCATAAATATCATCTAGATATATTAATCATATTTTTTTCATCTCCTTAGAAAGGCATGTTTTCAATTGTTCCTTTGTTGGATGTAGTGGGAAAAGTTAAGTAATTGTAGGTTCAAGATTTTTAATATCTCAAATATTATTAATGGAGTTCATTTTATTCTTATTTTTATTGTGATAACTTTCCTATGAATGTTAAGAATTTGTCATATCTTAAATCTTGTTTACTTTTGACCCAAGTTGGTTGCTTGATAAGTTAAAATTGAATCAATATTTGTCAACCTGGGCTATTTTGTATTATTATTTATTTTATTGGTTCTCTTGTATAGATAATCTAAGTATTGTCATTATTGGAACACTTTGAGGCACTGAGTAGATTGTCACCTCAATGTGTTATGTGAAAACCATTATTTCCTATGTAATAAAATCTTATATGAGTTGAGACTAACAACTAATTTAAGATGGATTCTATAAATCCTAGTGACTATTTTACCTTGTATAATTTTACAATATTTGGTTATGTATTTTTCATAAATGTAATTGCCTTAGAAAACCTTGAACTTTATCTTAGATCAATTTATAAATCTAAGGAAGTAATAATATAAGTATGTATAATAGTTTGATTATTTTATTATATAAAGTTATAAATGTCTTAAAATGTGGGATAATACACTTCTTATATAAAATTATCATCATTTTATAGATTAAGTAATTTATCCCATACTTGAGGTAGACTTTTAGTAGTCATTATTATTACTAATAATAAAAGACTCATGCATGTGAATTTATTGGAATCATTTGATTAACAATTGGTATTATTATTAAAAAATTTGTAAATAAAAGGAAATGAAGTATGCACCTACATTTATATAGAATTTATTTTATTGTCCTGAATAGAACTATGTTATGGCATTGGTCCACTTGTATTTTTTGACACATCTAAACTTGAGAGTGATATAATTGAAATTATTGTGTAATGAATCTTATAGGAGAGCCTCTTTTTGGGTAAATTAAATAATTTTTTAAGGTAATGTTATAATATTTCCTTTTCTATTGATGGGTATTGATTTTAAACTATTGCTTGAATGTAATGAGTTATAAGTAATACTCACTCATAAATTTTTTTTAGTTTCAATATATACCTTTAAATTATTTTATGCTAAGATTTATCATCAAAGATTATGGTAATACAAATATTATCACTATAAATTTCACCGTTGAGAAGTTTTTTCAAGTCTTACTAGTTTACATAACACATGGAGACACCTCTAGGCTATGGGTGACCCAAAATTTGAGGTGAATATCTAGATTAGGTCTCTCTTCATTGATGTATCACGTTGAAACTACTACTAAACCTATTTATTTCTAGGAAAAGGAAGAGAAATGATTGAAAAAAAATAAATGGGAGGTGATTCACCAAACTTAGTCTCCTCCACTTTCTTATACTACACTAACAACATGAATTAGGATTGGAACCTATTTCCCTAACTCAATATGAGTCTCCAAGCATCAATGTTTCAAGATGAAGGTAATGATGAAGACACTAACTAAGAGGGTTAATAAATATGTCTCTTAAGTGACACTAATGAATCAATATACACACTTATACATTATAAGACCATGTATAACTCCTCATATAACCTCTTAGGATGACTAACAACCTTAAGAAAGGTAAGAAGATAAGACAAACAAAACCAAGTGAAAACTATAACTAGCATTCATCAACCAACATGAGATTACACTTGTTGTATCATTAATAAGGATGTAAATTATCATTTATTCATTTAAAATTCAAATTAAAAGTGTTATTTGAGTAGGGATTCACCATACTCAGGCTGAGGATTATTAAAATATAAAACAAAGTATTATATATATAGAAGAAATGAGAGAGAAGAGAGATAACAGATGCTGAAAGAGCTCATGACTAGTGTTAGTCACCACAAAATAGTGACAATGACAATTAGAAGAAGAAGAAAATAATATTTTCATCTTCTTCAACATGTGTTTCTTGGGGGCATGATGCCTTCATCAAGATGGTGTACCATCTCCTTTTTGGATTCTTGTGACTCTTCATATTCTTTCATGAAACTAATCTTCTTGATTTGAGAGTTACAATCTCATGTTTGACATATGCTTGCTTATCCTCTTTGACATATTATTATACCATTATTATCTCCTTAATTTCCTCTCTCACCTTGAAAAGAGTGAAATGTATAACTTATACTCTATCTCAATGATTTCTACATTGAAAACCTATAAGTTCACACCAAGGTTAACTTGATCTAAAAGAAAGGTAGTGTGGATAGAATTATCACTAATTTAGGGTAAAATATTATTATATAATTGTAATATATCAACTATTAACTTCCATTTTTTCATAGTAGAATACCTTTCCATCACTATATAACTTGTGGATCTCTTACAATTAGGCCTTCACAACATCTAATTAAGAAGACAATCTTCACATGTCCTAGTATAGCCGATTTAAGTTTGTTATTGATAACATAAAGGATTTTTTAATGAATTATTTATGTTTATTAGACTTATTCACAAGTATTTAATGTCTTTCAATTGGTCAAGAGACACTCATTAGTCTAAACCCTTGTAAATAGGTCTAAAAATTCCATTTTAAGACAATTTTATATACCTTTTCTCCCCACACATGTCAATATATTTCTCAAATAGGTGTTTATGAGACTTAAATAGGTCATAAAAATTATTATAAGGTATTTTTAGTGAATTAGAGTCATTTGAACCACCATTTTCCTCCATCGAGAACCTTGAAGGGTTAAACTAGTATTTTTAGGTGTTTATCTTATTAACAATTGTTCATAAAGTTTAAGACCTCAAATTATGAACAAATGGCATAGATTTAGAGTATGAGATACTAAAAAAATATCCAATATCCATCGATACCCATCTAGCTTATCACCATTCTTCTCATGTAAGGAAGTTGACCCTTCTTGATTATTCTGGCCTATTAAGAAGGCCAAGTTGAGACTTTTGAATAAAAAATGTAGTTCAAGGTTTATTTTAGATTTTATATTAAATTATGAGGTATTAAACACATATAATTATGTATTCCAAAATATATTCAAGAAATTTTATTCTTAAAATGGCTAAAACTTTTTATGACCCATAACGGGAGTTTATAGATACATTTGATATTTTGATCCTAATGACCTGTTTTGATGATTCATCTTCTTGGATAGGAGTCTAAAAAATATATAATATTTTTTAAAGGTTAATAATATGTTTAAATACCCTTATAATTTATTCCCAACCCAAATATTTCACCTTTTCATCATATTTGTGCAAAATTATCCTTCACTATAGGTGTTCTTTTTAGACTGCATATCATTGTATGTATGTTATTCAAATAAGAATATAAATTTAATGTATGAGTTTATTAAAAGTTTTTATGAGATATTTATATCTTTTTTATGGATAATAAACTAATCCCCGTCATTTATTCCTCTAAAATTGAATTTAAAATGCAAAAACTCTCTTTAGATCTCTTATAGGCCTCATACCTTCTCTAATATGTCCTTAATAAAAATGGTGGTTCCTTATCATTAAAAGAATTATAATTACCCTAAAAAAATACTTGAAATTTTATTAATGGTTAATTAAAATTATAATGAGTTATTAAACTCCAACTTGACATAAAACCTATATCTTTCTTACAAGTTTCTCATCCTTTGATCAAGAATATAGACCTACAAGTTTGCATTCAAATTTATTTAGATCATTGGTAACATAAATATAAGTATTATATATAATATAATAATATAATCCACACTTTATACCTATTTTAAAGGTTTAATTCCTTCTTAAAACATCTAAAATGTCTTCAAACACTTAGGTTTGCCTAGATAGTCCTATTTGGTATTCTTGACCGTGTTTTGGTTCATTTAAACCTAATTATCCCTCTTGACAGTTTTATATGGTAATATTAGCATTATAATATTCCCATTAATTCTATACATAAGTTTAAATGAGCTTTAATAACTCAGAGATCTTCACTTTTAATCTTACATAGTTCATTATCAAAGCTAACAATAGAGTTACAGGTGCAAAGTTATATTTTGGAGCTTCAAATAGACTTAAAGATAATATAAGATGTTTATATAATTAATTTATAGTTTTATAAAATACTTAATTAAATTTAAAACATCCATAAAGCTTTGTAACATTTGAATATTATGCAAAACCCCCATTTCAAGCCTACAACTAAAGGGATCAACAGCACTAAAGCATGCATGATTCAACTTTGGAAGTTTGAATGCATTATAAAACCTATGATAGGCTTTAAAAGTTGTTTAGGAGGTTTTATGGTCCTTATTAGATTCATAAATATCTATGCATGTGTTTGTATTCTTAGGGAAATATTCAACTTGTTGCACTAAACCTAAAACCTACTTAGCCATTAAGGTTTCTTATTTTTTGACTACTCACATGTGGTAAATGATTATGGAGGGAGATGTGTAATTAATATGCATACCCATAAGTATATTTTATAACTTTTCATTTACATCTTTGAACTTTAAAACACACTCAAACCAGGGAAAACCATGTCTATGGGGGTTTAGAAGGGTTTAAAGAGCCCTATATTGTTTGAATTTTTTCATAAAGCATAGGATCTTGATTAGGAAAATAATGACACAAAATAAAAGGGCATTAGGTTCACCTTATTTTCCCAATTTCCTCATATCCAAATCTATCTCTCCTCCATGTACTTAGCAATTCTAAATTTTCATCAACAAGCTTGCCAAGGACTCAATGGAGAAATAGAAAATGTTTCTTTTTTATTTGGACCTATAACACCTTTAAAATTATGGATTTTACTTTCTAAAGGTAAGAGTACACGTCCCATTCTTGAAACTCATTCAATATATCTCTCATTATATTCTCAATATCATAAACCTTCTTAAAACTACCCATTTCGAAAAGAAGACCAAAACATGTGTTAGACCTACCAAAGATGACATTATTTGACCATTTATTGTCACTTTACACATTTGTTACCTTTATATATGCTTCACTAATGTCTCTTTCACATAAAATTATCTAAATTTGTTATTTAATTAACTTGTTAAGCATTATGGTATGTTGTCAAGGTGTGAAATGCCTTTGAAAGGGTTAGCAAAAATCATTCTCAAACCAATAAGTCTTAAGACCACATTTAATGCCTTAATGTGTTACCATTTCACCCTAACAAACTATGTTTGGTCTGAACTAGACCTTAACACTCATAACCATGGAAGTTTACATAAGGATTGACTAGAAAAAATATAGGACCATAAACACTCATTACCTTAATTTATCCAAATTTACATTAATATTTTTCAAGTGCTTTGGAGAAGGTCAAGACCATGGATACTAACTATCAAGATAATGTGACATTATTACTATTTTCACTATGCCTTTCAAGGGATCATAAAATAATCCTAAGATAACATGATAGGTCACCTATCAAGACAAAGCATGACATCAAGACAAGAACCCAAAACACTATCAATAAACTTAAACAAGGTCTAGTTAACAAGTTTTGAAATATAATAGCCTATGGTGGCCATTTTGTCTAACATTTTTTGTCACCTCTAGGGGGTGTATACCTGTTATGCACCTAGACCAATATCCTTATACATCTATTGGGCCATGGATATAATCATTAATTATTGTTTGAGAGAAACTAACTTGAAACACACTTGATAACCCTTTAAACCAATTTAAACATATGAGTATTACCTCCAACAAAAACAATACAAATAAATACAATACACAACACAAAGTAAAATTGCAATAACACTTCAAGGAATGAAAGACAACCAATCTACCTTACACTAACCTTATCGAACAACTTGAGAAATCCTAAACAAAACCATTGATTGGTAGAGAAAAGTAGCTATCATTTCTCACCAAGTTCATGTAGCTAACAAGCTTGATGGAAGGCATAAGATAATATAAGAGGGGAAACTATATGTTGGACTTGATAAACTATTATCCTTAAAAATCAACATTGCACACCTCTTCTATATTGAATAAAGCATGAGTTATCATAATTTTATTCTTATATTAATATTGGACATGTTTATGACCATATTCATGTTCTAACATGATCATGATAAGTAGTGTCTTCTCCTTGTTAGATTATAGATGAGATAAGTAGCTAATAGGACATGCTCTAGTGATGGTAAAGACATCATAATTCTTCACCTCATGACAAAATTTTACCTCTTCATAATTTTATTGATCAAATTTAATGGTTTGATATGCCTCTTGTTACATACTTGTATAATTGGATTCAAGAGGAAAATATTCTTGCTCCTTGAGAGGAAGAGGATAACAAAGGTCTATTTTTTCCTCCAAGAGTGAACAAGTGTCTAAAAATTGGTTTAAAAGTCAATAAACTACTTGAGGATTGATTATTGGAATGGTAGGCTTGATGGATTGCTTTTTCATTGTATTTTGGTTTTATTTAAAAAGTTTCCTTCCTTGGTCTTGATCAAAGCATAGTCCTATTATAGAAGAGTGAAAACTAATTCTATGACTTTAAAAAAATATTCAAATTTACCTTAATTTTTTTATCTCAATTAGGTCATCTCATGTCTCATCAAACTCCACTTAGTCATTTGAAACTTCTTGAGAAACATTCAATTGTACCCCTACTACTATAATGACCAGATTTCAACTTTAATCATGAAGTAAATACTCTTATTAGGGTATAAAAACTTCTATAACTTCATTTCGAGGTTAATACTCATGTTCTAGAGGTGCCTCATGCTTGTCAAGCATCTAAAATTCTTCTATGAACTTGTGGTATAACTATTGTCGTAACTAATCATAATCTTCATCTTCTAGATTTGTCTTTTGCTCACTAGGGGTAATATCATCTCTTTCAATGTTTGATGACATTTTGTCAAGACCAATTATTTCATAATCTTAAATAATATCACTTTGAAGAGATGCTACTACCACCTTACCTTGTACTCCTTCATCAAGTTCATCTTTCTCCTCATCTTTGAAGATTGATTTCCTTTATTCTTGATGAATTGAACTGATAATGAATATCTCTTCATCATACATAATTAAAACATTCTTCTCATAGGCTTATTTATAATCACTTGTATCTAACTATTTTTCATCTATCATTCATAAAATAAGATCTTATTATAAAATGGAGATGGTGCGAGTGCAATAAACTTAATTATTTTGTTTGAAGCTTCATAGGGTGTCCTAACTTGGGATCTTAAAGGACTTATTTTGGAGATTTTGGGGAAGGGGAAGAGAATTTTTTTATAATAATTATTCATTATTCTCATTCCATTAATATATAAACCCCTCACACTATGATATACCTTGTTATTCATGGATAAATCCAACTTGAGGGGTGGGTGAAGTACTTTGGAGACTTAAAAACTCTCTTAGTTTGGCCACTACCACCTTATCATTTTTTCTAATTTTGGAAAAGCATGAGAGAGGGTTATTTCTCAAGGATTTTCATGATGTAATCAATGTTAATAGTGTAATAAGTTCTCCATGGTGGAAATATTTGAGGTTTTTAAGGAAGAGTGAATGGAGCTTGCATAGACATAGGCTTTTAGTAAGGAGTGAAAATCTTCCTACTTGGGATTTTAAACTTAAGATCTTCCTCTTGATGTAAGGTTGAAATTTGCACTAGGTTGGGATAAAAATAAGGATAATTATATTAAATTTGTATCCCTCTCCAAAACCATTAACCTATCCTATACATACTAAATTAAACCATATATATCTAACATGTCATTGGTTAGCCCTTGTTGATTTTCTCTCAATAGTTTCCCACTCACTCTTAAATAAATATAATAAGTACCTCATACTCTAAATCACATGTATAGGGACAATTATACCAGTGTCATATTATCTATCAAGATCTCTCATTTAATTTTCATAGTATAATAGGTTTTATTTGAGTCTTGACATGGATTGAGTAGGAATGTTACTATATTGAATAGGAGCAACATAGTTTTGACAATGTTGATTATTGAGATAAGTAGGCTTATAAAGAGGATGAGTTGGGGTAAATAGAGGGCATAATTCATGAGGAATATGACATTCTACTAGTTAAGATCTACTTGTGGTGAATCCATGAACATTATTATCTTGATAAGAAGGATATGAAGGTATAATAAACATATTTTGACTAAATGAAAATTGAGAATACATACCAATTGGTATCTTATAATAACTTGGGTTGATTAAAATATATTTAGTTCATTTAGAGTCACCATTAATGCTTGAGTTCATGAATCCAAAGGCTAATGTATTGAAGTAAAACACAAAAAATCCCTTAATAGATGATAATTTATCCCACTAGGCATGATAAAACTATTACCACTCCAAATTGCACCCTTCAAGAGGTTATTCAAGCCTTCCTCATTAATATGACACATGAAGACACATCTGGGCTATGGGTGACCTACAATTTGAGGTGAATCTCTATATTAGGTCTATCTCCCATGATGTATCACCTTGAAACTACTATTAAACCTATTAATTACTAGGAAAAGGGAGAGAAATGACTAAAAACAAGTACATGGGAGGTGATGCACCAAAATTAGTCTCCTCCACTTGCCTATAATACACTAAGAGCATGAAATAGGACTAAAACCTATTACACTAACTCAATATGAGTCTTTGAGCACCAATGTTTCAATATGAAGGTAATGATTAAGACACTAACCAAGAAGGGTAATCAATAAGTCTCTTAAGGGACACTAATGAAGTAATATCCACACTTATACATTTTAAGACCATGTATCACTCTTCATAAGACTTCATAGGATGAATAACAACCTAAAAAAGGTAAGAAGATATAAAAAATTAAAGGAAGTTACAAATTATCACTAGCATTCATTAACCACCATGAGAATAGACTAGTTAAAACATTGAGAAGGTTGAAAATTAGCATGTATTCATTTTAAAGGAAAATTATAAGTGTTATTTTAGTAGGACGTAACCATACTCAAGTTGGGGTTTCTTACAATTCCAAACAAGGTAGTATTTATAGAATAAATGAGAGATAAGAAAAATAAGGGACATTGAGAGTCCCATAACAAGTTTTATTCATCATAAACTAGTTATAATGACAAGTGGATGATGAAAAATAGTATTGTAATCTTATTCAACAAGTGTTGCTTGGGGTCATGATGCCTTCATCAAGCTAGCATATCAACTCTTTTTTGGATTTTCATGACTTTTCAAATTATCCTCATGTAAATGATCTTCTTGATTTGAGAGTTAAAAACTCATGTTCTAACATATGCCCACCTATCCTTCCTAACAACTTGTTATGCCATCCTGGTTCTTCAAATTCTTCTCTCACCTTCACAAAAGTGAAACTCAGATATTAAACTCCCTCTCATTGATTTCTACCATTAGAATCCTATAAGTTTACACCAAAGATAACCTAATCCAAAATAAAGGTATTTAGGATAGACTTATCACTCATGTAGGATCAAATCTTGTTATATAATTACTATATAAACTAATAAAACTCCATAAATACATATTATAAGACCATGCCATCTCTTTATATCTTGTATATCTCCTACAATTAGGCTTTCACAACTTGAAATTAAGAATACAATCCTCACATGTTATGGTTTAGTGGTTTGACATTTGTTCTTGATACCCTAAAGGACTTTGGAATGGATGGTTTAAGGTGAATTAGACCTATGTGTACGTCTTTAATGTCTTTTCAAGTGGTGAAGAGACTTTCATTAGTCGAAATCCCTATAAATGGGTCTAAAACTATAATTTTATGACCATTTTATGTACCTTTTCTCCCCACACATGCTAATAATCTTCTCCACCAGGTGTTTATGAGACCCATATAGGTCATAAAAAAAATTCTAAGGCATTTTAAGTGAATTATCATCAATAAAACCACAATTTTCCTCCATTGATCTCCTTGAAGAGTTAAATTGGAAGTTTTAGGTGCTTACCTTGTTAATGATTATTCATAAAGTTTAGAACCCCAAATTATGAACCAATGCCATATGTTTGAATTATGGGATCCCATTAAACATATATAATATCTATTTTGACCCATGCACCTTCTCATTTTACTTCTCAAATAAGGAATTTGAGACTCCTTGATTATTCAGGCCTATTAATAAGGTCAAAATTAAATATTTGAACCAAAAAGGTAATTCAATTTTGTTTTCTTTTAAATTACTTAATGAGGTTTAAAACACATTTCATGATGTCTTCAACACTTCTTCAATCAATTTGACTCTTCAAATGGATGTAAACTTGTTCTAACCCACAATGAGGGTTTATAGGCAAATTTAACATTTTGACCCTAATAACCTATTTTGATGCTTCATATTCTTGGATGAGAGTATACATAATTTATAATATTCTATAAAGTTTCATAAAACCTTTAAAAACAATTATAATTCATTCCCAATCATATTTATGCAAAACAATCCTTGCCTATAGGTGCTCTTTTTAGACTGCATACCATTATATGTATGTTCCTCTTCAAAAAAGCATATATATAGAATGTATGATTTTATTCAAATTATTGAGGATATATTTACATAATTTTTAGGGATAATAAACCAATCCCCATGATTTTATATCTAATATTTAATTCAAAATGCAAAATCTCGCTTTAAATCTCTTATATGCCTAATACCTTCTCCAATAGGTCATAGCTTCAAATGGTGGTTATTTATAATTAAAAGGAATATAATTACAATATAATCCTTATTTAATATTTATTAATATACCATTACATTTTGAATGAGCTATCAAACTCAAACTTCACCCAAAACCTAATTTTTCTTATAAGATTCACATCTTTTTATCAAGAATGTGGACCTATAGGTTTGCATTCGCCTTTATTTAAATCATTGGTAACATGAATCTAAGTATTGCATACCATATAACAATATAATCCACCATTTATAAAAAAATTAAAGTTTTAATTCTCTATCAAAACATCTAATATGTCTTCAGACACTTAGGTTTGGATATATAGTCATGTTTGGTCTTCTTGACTGTGTTTTGGTTCATTTATACAGAACTAGCCCTCTTAACAATTTGATATGGGAATATTCACATGATAAAAATATCCTTAATTATTTTCAGAAGTTTTAAATGCCTTTACTAACTCATAAATCTTTATTTTAAAGATTACATAGTTCATTAGCCAAGCTACCAAGAGACTTGCATGTGATGAGTTGAATTTTGGAGCTTCAAATAGACTTAAATATCATATAATATGTTGATTCACTTAATTTATCATCTGAAAAAAGGATTAATTTAATTTAAAACATCACTAAAACTTTTTAATAGATTAATATTATGTGAAACCCCCATTTCATGCTTGCAACTAGAGGGATCAACTCCGCTAAAGCATACATATTTCAATTTTGGAAGATTGAATACCTTATAAAACCTATGAGATGCCATGAAAGGTTTTCGGGAGGTGTGACAATGATTTTTAGATACATAAATATCTTTTAATGTGTTATTATTCTCATGGAAATAATCAACTCATTGCACCAAACCTACAACATACTTAGCCATAAGGGTTTCTTGATTTTTGATTACTCACATATGTTGAGCATGGTCATTGATGTAATAGGTTATAATTTATGTCAAAGAGATAATATATTTCTATTAAATGAATGAAAAATAAGGTGTATTTGACAGCTTGGAGAGATATGGCACATTTTTAGGTCTATAAGGATAAATAAAAAGTTATGAGGCATTCATAGATGTCTTGGTGAAGTTATGGTATGTCACTTGATCATTTGGAAAGAGAAACATGCATATTATATCTTAAGAGAATCCATACCATCACTACACATCATGTAGATATGAATTAACTAGCAAGTTTTTCATTTAATGTAGGTACTCAAAAAATCATCTAAGGCCAAAGGTTTTCATGGAGATGTTGTCTATAGTGCCAAGAAGGTACCTTGAATATTTAGAATCTTGAATTGTTTTATATCTCAGGTTATAAACATTAAAATTGTATATTATATACTATTATAGGCCACATACCATAAATTTTAACTACATTGAAGTCTAAGGTCAACTAATCATTAGATCTAATGGTGAACATTCATCATCTAGATTGTGATCTAATGGTGTGTGTGAAGTCAAATTATCAAAGGCTCCTAAGATTAAATATGATTGTGAGATGTGCCTCAATATAATTGAGTTGATATAATATTAATATCATGTGGGTGTTCATATATATGGATATAGACAGTGTAGGTCAAGTTAAATAGCTAAATGTGTAGAAGGCACACAAAGCTACCAATTGCACAATCACAAGAGCTCTAATCTAAGCTCAATGGTGAGCCTTAAAAGGTAAATAATAGGTTAATCCTAATGATATTGATGATTCATATTTGTCCAAATTTTCAAGGTAACATGAGATGAGGTTAAAGTGCTTGATGTTTAGTTTTTGAATAGTGACCATTGGAATTTGAATATTCAAATTAATGAGGGAAAACTAGTCTATAGTATTTGAGATATATCATTTTATCCAAAATGAAATTATTGATTTAGTAAAAATCAAAGTTGTAAAGGAATTCAAGTAACATCTAGATAATGTAGTTCTAAATTATGAGTATTTGTATAGTCAATGTTATATAGCTTCAAAGTTGACTATTTATTTTTTCATTGTGTTACTATGTACAAGACTATTGTTTGTGTAAATTATGATTTAGAAAAAGAGTGTTTTGGTGGGTAAAATCACATAAATATGTATTAAATATCATATTTATTAGACCCATGTATTTTAAAGTGATCTTATTTTCTTGTTTTACTTGATGAAGTGCTATAAAGGGTAATAGGTCTCTATGAGACCTATAAGGGATATTATGTCTTAATTGAAAGGTGTAGCTACTTATGTGTGACCCATTTATGTTATGGCCAACTTGTAAATATTGTATTGATCTATGTATTAGTATGATATAATTATTAAGGGTTAAGGCAAGTATTATGGCTGACCTAGAAGTTATTATTCAAGAAGACTCTATAAAGAGTGGAGACCAAGGCAATGGTTTCTAGACTTGTAAGTAAATGTGTCGAGAGAGAAGAATATAGAGAGGAAGGAAAGAGATCAGAGGGAGTGTGATTAGTGGATGGACTAAATTATATAAGAGATTGAGGATGAGCGAAGAATCCTAGAGTGATCCAAAAGGGTGTTTGGATGTATTTCTTGCATGAGAAAGTTTGAGTGTGTGTGATGAGTTGAAAGAGAGTTATTATACATTATATCTTCAATAAAGTTGGAATTAAATTAGAGTTATATAGTTGTTGGTTTCATAGGTGGTGTGTGTGTAATTAACATCTAGAATAAGTGGGTTTTTTTTCATACTTAAGGGTGGGTGCTCTTTGTGAAGTGGGTAATTCACTAAAAGGTCTCATGTTTGTGATAATCTTAGAGGACAATTAGTCCATGTGTTTTTAGGCTTGAGAGTGGGTTTTATTAGTCAAGAGAGTTTCCCATGTACATTTTGTGTTATGTATATGATTTTACATTATATTTCTTATTCACTATTATGAACATCTTGTATGCTTTATGAATGTTTGTGGTCATTGATTACAAGTTTTGAAAAGATTAAAATTTAATTTTGAAATATCTTTCACCATTGATTTACCCCACTCTTATTGATTATACCTCCAACAATTAGTATTAGATTTGGAATTTCATTGTATGTTTAACAACTTAAAGGTGATCATAGGTACAATGAAAAAAAAAGAGCCTAATATTTTTCTTCAAGGTGAACTAATATGTGATTTATTATAACTCAAACATTCAAGGGAAAAATATATATGTCTAAAAGAAAAGTTTAAAATATTGAATAACATGATAAAGAGTAAAAATTTAGACCTAACTTCCTTTATATGTCATGAGATGATTTCAAGCATTGATAATGTGAAGACATAAATAGGAATAATAGAAGCAAAAGTAAAAAATTTATAGATTGTGGTTGATAAAAATTTGAATCAAAGAATGGATCTATTGGAAGGTAAAGTTATGAATTATATTGATGCTCTTATATCTAAAGACAAGAAAAAATATAGCTCTAGAAAATAATATGTGGATGAGATGTCTTGTGGTATTGATGATCAAATAAAAGGGGTGATTAACATGAATAAATATTGTCATGTTTTAAATGGGCACTATTATACTTTTAATGAATATGGTCATAGATACAAGGAATATACTTACTCTCCAAGGAGAATAAATGAAGTTCTCTTCTATAACTACAATCAATAGGGACATATAGCCAAGAATTACAAACGGGACTTTTTCAAAAAAGAATTTCAAGTTATTGACACCATAAAATGGTTCAAAAAGGACAAAATAAATATTCAAATAAATAAGGAGCATGACTCAAAGGAAGAATCCATGTTTTTACAAACTACCTTACATAATAAAGAGGATGAAAACAATGAATGGTACATAGATAGTGGATGCTCAAGTCATATCATAGGAGACAAGAGTAAGTTTATTTCTATTAAGAAACATATTTTAGGTTCAATAAGATTTGGTGACAATAAATATAATAAAATAATTGGGAAATTATCTATAAGTTTGGATAATGGTCCTATTAGAACTAAAAATGTTTCATATGTAAAAGGTTTGAAACACAATCTTCTAAGTGTTAGCCAAATGTGTAAACAAATAATTTTTTTGACTTTTCATGACAAACAATGTGAAGTGAGAAGTTCTAAATCTAGAAAATTTGTTTCAAGAATTCAAAAGGTAGATAAAAACTTTTATGTGTTCCATGAATCCAATGAAGAAAAGTTCTTCATGAATCAATTAGAGGAAAGATGGCTTTGGCATAGAAGACATAGACATCTAAAATTTGGTAATTTAGTAAGGATCAGTTTAAAAGGACCATTTAAGAATATTCCTAAAATAACTAATATTCATCATACTCTATAAGGCATGCCTTATAGGAAATCAAGTCCAAATAAGATACAAATATAGGTAACATTTAATTATAGTACCACTAGAGTTGATCCACACAAACCTTTGTGGACCTATAAGAACTCAAGGCATTCAAGGTAATAGCTACTTTATGTTATTAATTGATGACTTCTCTAGAATGATGTGGATATTTTTTATTAAATAACAATCATAATATTTTTGAAAATTTAAAGCATTCAAAGATCTTGTTGAAAATGAAAAAGGATCAAGAGTCAAGTGTGTAAGATCAGATAGAGAAGGTGAACTTTGGTCTTATGATTTTGATGAATTTTGTGAGGAATAAGGAATTAGAAGACAATACCTTACTACTAGGACAACCCAACAAAATGGGGTAGTTGAGAGGAAAAATATAACTATCTAAGAGATGACTAGAACCATGCTTCAAGATTCCAAACTTTTAGATGGTTTTTGGGAAGAGGATATCAATACTTCTATTTATATCCTAAATAGATGCCAAGTTAGAATAAATGGTGATAATACTCTATATGAGCTATGTAAAAATAAGGAAACTAATGACAAACACTTTAGAGTGTTTGGGAGCAAGTGTTTTATCAAGAAGAATGAAGAAAATCTTGGAAAATTTGACTCAAGATCTAATGAAGGCATCTTCTTAGGTTATTCCTCCCTAAATTTTATTTATAGATGTTTCAATAAAATAATTCATAAATTTATTGAAATATCTAATGTGAGATTTAAAGAGGTAGGTGACATCAAGAATCCCAACTTGGAGACAATTGACACTATTGAAGATGTTTTTTTAAATAGTGAAAGCATACCTGATCAATCAAATGATGAAGAGGAAGAATACATGATACTAAATCCTCTTCTAGGAGAATACAAAAGAATCATCCAATTTCCTAAGTTATTGGAGATGTGAATGCTAGTTTATAGAGTAGGAGGAGAAGGTTGATCAATTAAAATCAACAAGACACACCTTTCTTATCCAATATTGAACCTAAAACTTTCTTATAATCTAGAAAAGATGAAAATTGGACATTTTCCATAGAGGAGGAACTTGATCAAATAGTAAAAACTGAATCATTGGATTTGGTTCTTAGGACAAAAGACAAAAATGTGATAAGAACTAAGTGGGATTTTAGAAATAGAATGAATGAGAAAGGAGAAGTCAAAAGAAATAAGGCTAGACTGGTGTGTAATGGATATGCTCAAGTTGAAGGGATATATTTTGATGAGACAATTGTTCCTATAGAAAGAATGGAAGTAATTAGACTCTTTGTATCATATGCAATCTTCAAAGATTTCAAAGGTTACCAAATGGATATGAAATCTACATATTTGAATGGAAACTTAGATAAATAAGTTTATATTGAAATACACGAAGGTTTTTTAATGACAAGTAATTAGGACTATGTTTAAAAAATAAATAAGGCTTTATATGGTCTTAAACAATATCTTAGAGCTTGGTATGATAAATTAAATAAGTATATATTGAGCCAAGGATTCAAAATAGGGATAGTTGATATTAATTTATGTATCAAGATAGATGGAACTCACCAATTACCTGTAGTAGTCTATGTTGATGACATAATAGTTGGTTCTAACAATGACAACATGGGTAGAGAGTTTTTAGATTTTATGAATACTGAGTTTGAAATGTCAATGTTGGGAGAACTTTCTTTCCTCTTAGGATTATAAATTAACCAAATTTTTTACTATTTTTTGGGAAACTAAGGGTTTAATTTCCTAATTAGTAAAGAGGTTTAGATTAATCTAGAAAATATGTGAATATAATATGCCTAAATTAACCTACTAATTTGCTTTATCTAGATTTGATATATTAATTACTAAAAATATAAAAGAAGGGGATAGAGAGTAAACTTAGCTAATTTTTGGACTGAGCCAGAGGATTTTAGAACTATAAATTACTGAGTTGACTAGGCAAATTATCAAAAATAAGAACCAAAAGTCTATTTTCTACCTAGATAGTAGTGCTAAAAATAGGACACTTGGAGATCTAGTGTTATAGTCATGTTTTTGGTGTTATTGTCCCTCTAGTTTACTTCTTCTAAGATTTATAGGTTCTATTCTAATACTTTAGGATGATCTATATCTAAAATCTCAGGTATTAATCATTCATGAAGCTCTATGTGTAATTAATTATATCATCTAGGGTCTTAGTTCCTCCTTAGGCTTAACAAGTGGTCTTAAATCAACTATAAAAAAGGGGTTACTATGTAATATGCATTGAATGTATGATCATAGCCCATGTGTGGGCACACTACCTAAATATCATACTTCAAGGAGGGATCAAAACAAATGTATTTCTCCCAAATTGAATGTGTATTGTGCAATATTATGTATGAAATATAATTATTATGAAAATTTGGGAAATCTTGAGATGCCTTGTGACTTGTGTGGGAGCTTGAGCATGTTAGAAATAGCATTGGTTGGTTGTATGTAGAGAATAGGAATATTTTCTTGAGTGTGCTTAGTGTATTTCTAGCTTGTGCCTTTTAAATGATTGCCAACCCTTCTAAATGACCCTTTAATAGGTTTTTATAAGGAAACTAATGATCCTAGGTCAGATGACTTCTTGTTAGGCTGATAGGGAAAAAGATAAGGATCTAGGGAAATCTAACTATTTGAGGCTAAGAGTAACTTAGATAATAGCACTAGAAAGTGGACACCCTAATTTCCAACCCTATAGTATAACCTATGGTGCTATTGTCTAAGGGGACAAGGAACTTAGGGGATATTTTTGTGGTTAGGAGATGAGTCTATAGTAGTTGAGGCTGATTCAAGTAGGATTTGGGTGACTAAGTAGTGAAAACATGCCTAATGGGTTGTGCAAGCAAGCAAGAAAGACCTATGGTTTTAATGTCACAAGTCTTGCTCAAGTTGTACAAATTGCATTTTTATGTGATTACAAAATTCATTTCATAGGGAAAATACATCAAAGATATTCTAATTAAGTTTGACATGTTGATTGTAAGCCAATGAGTACACCAATGATCATTGGATGAAAGTTAAGTAAACAAGTTAACTCACCAAAAGTTGATCAAACTTTACATAGATCCATGATTGGAAGTATCGTATACTCTACTACTTCTAGGCTTGATATCATGTAAAAAGTAGGCATTTTTGGAAGGTTTCAAGCTAATTCTAGAGAATCTCACTTGAAATCAGTCAAAAGGATCTTCAGATATCACAAGATCATAATAGAGTATGGTCTATGGTACACCAATTTACTCTAAAGACATACACTAATATAGATTAGGTAGGATGTGTAGATGATAAGAGGAATACCAGTGGTGGTGTCTTCTTCATGGGTGAATGTTTGGTGTCTTAGCTAAGAAATAAACAAACCTCTATATCTCTATCAACTGTAGAAGGTGAGTATATAGTTGTTACTTCCTATTTTACTTAGGTAATGTGGATGAAACAAACCTTGGAAGATTATAAGGTAAGATAAAATAGACCTTATCCTATCTATTATGACAATACTATTGCAACTAATATCTCTAAGAATTCTATTATGCACTCAAAAACCAAGCACATTCCTATTAGATATCATTTTTTAAGATAACATGGAACTAATCAAATTATTAAATTGGAATATGTTTCTAAAAAATATAAACTTGTAGACATTATGACTAAACCATTGACAAAGGCCACATTTGAGTATCTAAGACAAAGCTTAGGAGTCATCTCCTTGTCTATGAATCATTAAAAGGTCATTTGAGTAGGATGATAATGTTTTGTCATATTGTTGATATCATGAAAACGGTATATGAGTTATGTATATGAAAAAATTGTGTACATCATGGTTCCATAAAAGTGCTCTGAAAAATTTCTAAAACCATGATGGCTTGTAGAGGATAAAGGGGAATTGTTTTATTGGTATGAGATCCATATTGTTTGAAATGTTGTTGGTAGACCTAGGTTGTTGGGAAGACTTATTTAAGATGATATATTTTAGATAGAGCATGGAGTTAGGGGATGTAACTCAGTTAGCTTGAGTGGCTTCAAGAAGATGTGCATGATGTGAGGGGGAACATATGCGAAGATGATTCAGTCATGATAGAAGGATGAAGATGTCTACTATAGTTTTGAATTCAAGAAGATTGAGATGATGACTTGATCAAACCAAGTAATGTGTTTTGACAAGGTATTGAATCTTCATGAATGAGTAAAGAGAGCTTGTGAGTAGTTTGTCAGGTCCAAGGATTAGAGAAGTCTAAGTTCATATTGGTGCACGTCAAAGGGGGAAAATTGATTTATATGCTTAAAATTATGTAAGTATCCTGAGCATCTTAATAGTATTTGAATGCATACATGATGTTAAGGAATTATTTTTGGCATGATGAGGGAGAGACCCTTTATCATTAATGTCAAAGGGGGAGAAATATCATAATGAAGGAGTTTAATTCAAATAAGTAAGAAGTCATTTTAAGGGTGTTTTACCATCAATGACAAAGGGGGAGATTATCAAGCATAGTAATTTATGTCTTAGGTTGTCATTAATGTCAAAGACATAATATGGTTCTAGTACATGAGTGATAAATAAGTTGTGTTTGATATAATGGAGAGATATGACACATTTGTAGGTTTATAGCTTTAGAGCATCCATAGATATCTTGGTGAAGTTTAGTATGTCACTTGATCATTTGGAAAGAGAAACATGGATATTATAGCTTAAGATAAGCCAATCCATCATTGTTCATTATGTAGTTATGAATGAACCAAAAAGTTTATGCATTTAATGTAGGTACTCAGAGAGTCATTTTAGGTCAAAGGTTTTTATGGAGATGTTGTATATAGTGCCAAGAAGGTACCTTGAAGATTTGGAATTTTTGAAGTATTTTCTAGATCAATTTATAAACCTTCAATTTTTTATGAAAACTATGATGAGCCAAAGAACATCAATTTAACTACGTTGAAGTATGAGGTCAACTAGTCAATAGATTTAATGGTGATCGCTCATCATCCAAATTGATATCCAATTGTATACATGAAGTCAAATTGTCAAAGGTTCTTAATATTAAACATGTTTATGACATGTGTTTTAATGTCATTTAGTTTACAAGAGATCAATGGCACATGGGTATTCATAAATATGGAGATCAATGATGCAAGTTGAGTCAAATAGTCAAATGTGTAGAAGGCACACAAAGATACCAATTGGCACAATCACTGGAGCTATGATCTAAGATCAATTATGAGTGTTTCAAGGTAAATACTAGGATACTACCATGGAGATCAATGGTGCATATTTTTCCAAAGTTACCAAGTATCATGAGATAAGGTTAAAGTGCTCGATGTTTAGTGTTTAAATAGTGATCATTGGAATTTAAATATTAAAATTAATGAGGGAAAACCATTCTATAGTTTTTGAGCTATATCTTTTTATCCAAAATGAAATTCTTGATGTAGTAAAAATCAAGGTTGTAAAGGACTTCAATTAGCATCTAGAGAATGTAGTTAGAAAGTATGAATGCTTGTATAGTCAAGCTATGTAGCTTTAAAGTTTACTATTTCTTGGTTTATTGTTTTACTATGTACAATACTATCGTTTGTGTAAATTATGCTTTATAAAAAGAGTGTTTTATTGGGAACAATCATCTGAAGATGTCTTAAAGACAATATGGATTGGACGCATGTATTTTAAAGTGATCTTATGTTCTTGTTTAGCTTGATGAAGTGATAAAAAGGTAATAGGTCTCTATGAGACCTAAAAGGGCTACTAAGTCCTAATTGAAAGGTCTAACTACTTAAGTGTGACCCATAAATGCTATGGACAACTTGTAAAGATTTTATTGAGCTATGCATTATCATGATATAAGTTTTAATGGTTAATGTAAGTATTATGGCTGACCTAGAAATTATTATTCAAGAAGACTCTATAAAGAGTGGAGACCAAGGCAATGGTTTCTAGACTTGTATGTGAATGTGTTGACAGAGAATAATATAGAGAGGAAGGAAAGAGATAAGAGGGAGTGTGATTAGTAGATGGAATAAATTATAGAATAGATTGAGGATGAGCGAAGAAGCTTATATTGATCCAAAATGGTGTTTGGATGTATTTATTGCATGGAAACATTTGTGTGTGTGTGTGATGAGTTGAAAGAGAGGTATTATACATTGTATCTTCAATCAACTATGAATGCAATTAGAGTTCTAGATATGTTGATTTCATAGGTGTTGTGTGGGTGATCAATGTCTAGATAAGTGGGTGCTTGTTCATATTTATGGGTGGGTGATTCATTAAAATGTCTCATGTTTGTGATCATACAATAGGACAAGTAGTCCATGTGTTTATAGGATTGAGAGTGGTTTTTATTCCCCAAGAGGGTTTCCTATGTAGATCTTGTGTTATGTATATGATCTTGTATTATAATTTTTATTCTTTTTTATGAACATATTATATGATTTATGAATTCTTATGGTCATTTATTAAGGGTTTTTAAAGGATTACAATTAAAGTTTGAAATAGCTTGCATCACTAATTCACACCCCTCTCAATGATTGTACCTCAAATAATATATGCCAAATGATGATTGAGGGTTATGTGGGAGGACTATGTAGGCTCCTAAGTATATTTTATAGATTTTAATTTCTATCCTTGAATTTTTAAACATGTTCAAATAAGGGAAAAGTATTCTTATGGGGTTTTATAAGGGTTTAAAGAACCCTATATTGTTAGTGATTGTTTATAAATAACATGGGCTACAAACTAAAATGGAATTAGGGTAACCTTATTTTTAAAAGAGCCTTAGATATAAATAACTATCTTCTATATGTGTTGATTATTTGAAATTGACCTTCACAAGATTTTTAAGGACTCAATGGAGAAGTGGAAAAGGTTTCCTATCTGTTTGGACCTAGAACACCTTCCAAAGCATGGTTTTGACCTAGGGAAGGTAAGATGACACTTCAATTCTTGAAAATCATTCAAAATATCTCTCATTTAATTTTAAATCTCATAAACCTTCTTAAAACTTCCCTTTTGGTAAATAAAGAGACTAAAACATGCAATATACCTACAAAAACTACATTTTTTACTATTTCATATCATTTCCCATGTTTAATACCTTTCTATATTCTTCACCAATGTTTCTTACACGTAAAAATCTCCAAATTTTTAATTAAATTAAATTGGTAAGCATTATGGTATGTTGTCAAGGTGTAAAATGACTTTGAAAGGGTTAGTACAGATCATTCTCAAACCAATAAGGCTTAAGACCACATTTAATGTCTTGAGATGTGATCATTTCACCCTAAAAAATTATATTTGGACTGACCTAGACCTTATCACTCATGACCATAGAGGTTTACACAAGGAATGACTAGAAATAATCATAGGACCATAAACCTACATGACCTTAATTTCTCTAAATTTACATTAATCTTTGATAAATGCTTTGGATAAAATCAATACCATGGAGACTAGATATCAGGCTGAGGTGACATGACATCCATTTTGACTATGCCTTATAATGGAACTTGAAAAAATCCAAAGATAAATTGATAGGACACATACCAAGGCAAATCATGACATTAAGACAATATCCCAAAAGGCTATCGACAAATTTAAATAAGGCATAGTTAGTAAGTTTTAAAAGATAGTGGCCTATGGTAGTCATTTTTGCTAACGATGGCAAGGAACATTATTATGGTAGAGTGATGTTTTGTAAGCAACTATGAAATTATGAATTATATGGAAATTCATGTTATGACTATAACCCCATTTATAATATAAATATTCTCTTAGTTATATTCTATAGAAATTTAATCATAGAATTATATGTTAAATGGACATCATGGAATGGATGGTTTCTCTAGGAAGCATGGTGTTTATGTATTACATAATTATAGTTACTAATATAGAAATTTATAAGTGGGTTAATAGAAGTATGATTTTTATATAGATATTATTCATGACTGAATGATATCTATGAGATTATACCATGGATACTCTCCTTTTTAAGGAAATTCTAAGTTAGTTTAATGGAAAAAAGATATCACATTTATTTATTTTAGAGTGTTTGATACATTAATATTAGGATTATGAATTGACTTAATGTTATTAAGTTGGATTAAATTATTTATGATGTAAATAAATTTACTCATCACTAGTATTTTTAGAATAAATTATGAAATGCATGTTGTGTTTAAATTATCAGTAAATGAACACTTGGACAAGAACCTGAGTTAATTAGTAAAATGGTAAATTGGTTAATGTGGTTTGAAATTAGCCTATATTTTATTGAAATTTATTATTCTCATTTTTATGGAATCCTTGTTTAAATAATGGCCATATATGTTAAAGAGGTCTTCTAATACATATTTTGGTGTTGGAGAAATCTTGAATGGCCAAGGTTATATCAGAAGTAGATGATGCCTATATCATGTTTTAAATCCTAAGATTCTAAGTAGTAGGTGTGGGGTAGTCTTCATCAAAGGAATATTGATCTCTACTTTTTTTTTAAGAACCACCAAATTTGGCCAATCAATTAAACCCTAAGAATTTTAATTGAAAATTGAAAGATAGTGATCTCTTATAAATGGAATCTAATCTTAATGTA
>JARHVA010006803.1:737500-790000 GCA_037957365.1 Torreya grandis | reverse complement strand
ATTGGACTTTAGATTTTTATGTTATATGTTCTATTATAGGTTATAGTGTTGGTGTGGTGATCATATCACCAAATGAATAAATGTTTCCCTTCTTAGAGAAATTGTAATTTTAAAATATTAATAACCCACTCAAGAATGATTCATTTAATCTAGGCCTCAAGATAGCATAAAAATGGGTGTAAAGAATCTAAGGACACAAGGTGATGCTATGTTAATCATTAATAAAATTAAATATTAATTTCAAGTGATAAATGATTATTTGAAAAATTACAGAAATAAATTTTGGTACTACATAGCAATTTTTGAAAACTTTTCCATTATTGTAGTTTTAAAGTATAAATCTGATAAATAAAACTATTTAGTAGTCTCCATTTCATTAATTACTCCTCATCCTAAGTTTGGTGCAAAAAATTATAACACTGATATGGTGTTCCAACCAAGCATTCTAGAAAATTATAAAAATTGGAAAGTCTACAATGATGATCAAAAAATCATTGCAATGTTTGATAAGATGAATATATTTAAAAAAACATTTTTAAGGCAATGACTCAACCTATAGAGAATCCAATTATCAAACCAAGGAATAAAGAATTGACAGTGAAGATAATGAAGATGGCATGATTTGATTAAAAAGTAAAAATATTCCCAAAGGCCTCATTTCACTTAAATAACTATTTGATAAGCATGATAGGTTTATCAAGTATATATGCAAAATAACTCTATTGCTTAAGTAAATTTTGAGAAAGTAAACAGTGGTTCCAATGAACAACCTATAATGGTCAATATCAGCAAGTGTTATTCCCATAAAGAACATATATTATTTATATCACTACTAAATAATTACATAGACTTCCTTGCATATTTGTGTGTTGATTTTAAATCATTTAGGTCCAAATAAATGTAACACATCATACCTCTTAGATTATATGTGATTCCTTTAAAGAAAAAATAGAGTCATTACAACCTAAATATAGTAGGGACTATTTTTTAATATCTTTAAAAAAAATTAAATAAAAGAATCATATTTCCTATTCATCATTCCACATGGGTTTCAAAAACTTTTCCTATATGTAATAAAAATTCCATGATAAGGGTTTGGTTAGAATCTTAAGTAGATACCATTATAGGAAACTTACCCATTTACCATCATGGCTCTAAAAAAACACAAAAAAAAATTGGAATCATATCTTATAATATGTTTTAGACACCTGTTAGGACCACATACTAAGTCTTGCTAATGCAATGAAAACATAAAATGCACTTCACGTATGCACAATTATAGTTGAAGGAGGTGAACTAAGGTAATGAGATAGAGGTAAGAACATACAAAAGGTGATATGGGGAAGCATCTTGTAGTATTATAAGTGTGATGGAGTTTGTGGTGTATCAGTCTATGCATACACTCGATAAGTCTTAATCATCATGAGTGGCACTCATACCTCCACATAGGAATATTTCTAGGTCCTTAACCCTAGGTAAATACCTCACTCTCTTTAGTGGGTTATATTTCCACTTGAGGATGGTTAATTTAAAGGATTGGCTTAACTAGGAAGGAAAACATATTAAAAAAAAAGAATATAGTCATATCATTCCAAGGTGAGATGGGAATAATTAATCCACTTAAGTATAGATTAGGAGTGGGGAGGGTTAATCTTGGTTGATGAATAATATAAAATATATTAACTCTAATCCATTATATATCCTTCAAATTATCCTACATGGAACCCTGTACAATATCATGGCTTTCCTTAACCATCTGGACCCCTAATATATACTTTTAAATATTCAGGTCTAGTCTAAAAATGAAAATCCACACATTCCAAAAAGTAACCCAAACATCAATAGAATAAAACCTAATTAACTAATGGCTTAACCAAAGTATAGCTCAATCACAATTATCAATAAAACACACACACACATAAAAAAGAAAAGAAAAGTCATAATAGGTCTAAATATGACCCAATAAAACTTAAAATGACTAAGTCAAGTATTAATTAAAAAACACCAATAATATAATAATATTATTATTACAAATCATAGGTATTATTATGCTATCTTCCATAAAAAATAAATCATGTATCTTGATGTGAAGCTTAACATAGTCAATAAAATCCATAAAGAAGATGATGTGATTATAAAAATGAACATCATATAATCGGTCAATGAGAAGTATAACCAAAAAGGTGCACTCAATATCCACACACACACACACACACACACACACACACACACACACACACACACACACCACACACACACACACACACATATACATATATGTGTGTGTGTGTGTGTGTTGTGTGTGTGTGTGTGTGTGTGTGTGTGTGTGTGTGTGTGTGTGTGTGTGTGTGTGTGTGTGTGTGTGTGTGTGTGTGTGTGTGTGTGTGTGTGTGTGTGTGTGTGTGTGTGTGTGTGTGTGTGTGTGTGTGTGTGTGTGTGTGTGTGTGTGTGTGTGTGTGTGTGTGTGTGTGTGTGTGTGTGTGTGTGTGTGTGTGTGTGTGTGTGTGTGTGTGTGTGTGTATGTATATATATATGTATGTATATATATATATATATATATATATATATGTATATATATATGTATATATATATATATATGTATATATATATGTATATATATATATATATGTATATATATATCTATATATATATATATATATATATATATCCACTTGAAATAATTGGTTTGTTTAATTACTAAGTAGAAATACTACATAGAAGAATTTCTTTTCTCATAGATGCTAGAACTATATATCTATAAACCCTTATTCAAGGTGATTCCAATTCAAGGTGATACCAAGTACTAGATAGAATTCACTTGTCTTTCCACAATATTCAAGAGATTAAAATAATATTATAATCAAATTTTAATTATTTGTAGATTGATTAAAATACAAGTCACTATGACTTCATCCAAACAACTCATTATGCCTTCATTCAAACGTCTGTATCTGATTTGTGGATCAATACAAATCATTATTATTATATAATCATTGAGAATAGGTTTGGATTGTAGACGAAAATCATTTAACTGCTATGCCAATGTTCTTAAGTGGAAAAATGAATAAAGTGAAGGTCTATTTAATATATCATAAAATATAAAAAAATATATATATATATATTGGATATATTACATTCTACCCTCATTTATTTCATGGGTTTGATAAAACTAGAATGTCTCTCATGTAATCAATGATCCCCAAATATACCCAAATGACTTTTCTTGATTTTTTTTAATTTATAACTTCTTTGTTGATTTATATTATTTAAAAACAATATCTACTTAACTATATTATGGCACAACTTACATGAAAATAAAATAAACAATACCTAAACCACTATAAAAAAAGAATCCTTATTCCATGTAATTTAACAATATCACCATACTCCATCGATAGACTAGTCAATCCATAAATACATCCAAGAGATAAGTCTTCTCAACTTATTTCTCTAAAAAAATGAAATAAATAGATAATTTATTATATAAATAAAGTGGGGCACTCAAAAAAATGTTAAAGAATTAAAATAAATCTTCATGTGGCATCACCTTTTTGTCCTTTCTAGTTGGTTTTGATTCGTTGAAAATCTAAGACATTTCCTATCTACATAATCAAACCAAAAACACATGGAAATCCAATTACATAGAATATTTTATTTATTTTTAACAAATATCTCCAACATAATAATTTTTTAAAGAATGTCAAGCTATGAAAAATAATACATTTTAAAATTTATACTATTTGCTTACCCTTTTTGCCTAGAATGAAAAAATCACTAACTACTACTAAGATTAGACTTCTAGATATGAGTTATCCTAGATTATTATCTATATTTCCTAATAACTTGATAATTTATTATTCAAATATTCTAGACTGTGACATCTCCTGCCAACCTGACACTTGATTCACTTTTATTTCCACCCTTTTTAACTTTTACACACAAATACATTTAAAGATTTAAAAAATATGGAAAATAAAATAATTTAATAATACCCCTGTCACCATAATTGAATGCACCTACATCAAACCATCAAGGTAAAATAAATGATTAATCATGAACTATTATTCATGAGTTGTTCCATTGTAATGCAATACTTATCGATTTCTAAAGATGACATACATGTTAAATCCTCAATTGGATGATCTTTCCACTTTACCAATTAATGAAAATAGTATTTACCTCTAGTTTTCTTGACAAACTATTTATCCATAATAATTTTAGGTTGTTTTGGTGGTTTCTTTAGCAATTAATGTTTCCATGAAGTTTCTTATTTTGTTTCACCTTATAAATAGTTTCCTATTCATCACCTTTCCTATAAGTATATATGTCAGCAACATTAAATATAGCTGATATTCCAATATGTATTGGAAGCTCCAATTGATATGCATTTTCTAAAAATTCCTAAGGATTTTATAGGTTCCTATCTTTTCAAGTTTAACTTATAATTCTATTATTAAGAATATTTGTTTTCTTAGATGTGCAAGTACAATATCTCCTACCTCAAATTGTACTTCTCTTATTTTTAAATCTACCCTCTATTTACACTTTTCTAAACTTACCTATAGACTTTGTTTTATCCATTCTTGGATTTCTTACATAGCTACTACAAATGCTTCTCCTTTAACACTTATTTTCTCTTGTTTACCTATATTTATCAATTCATCAATACCGCTAAGATGCATTCCATATAAAATTTGAAAAAGATAATACTTGTGCTTTTGTTTGGTGAATCATTGTATGTAAATTCTGCATGTACTAAAACTTGATCCCACTATTTGGGATGATCACTCACCACACTTATTAAAATAATTTCCAAGGTTCCTATTAACTACTTCAATTTACCCATCTATCTAAAGATGGTATGTAGAACTAAAAGTTAATTTTGTGCCTAACTTCTTTTTAAAAGTCCTCCAAAAATTCCCAAGGAATTTACTATCTCTATCTAAAATAATATTTTTACGTAAACCATGTAGTCTTATTACTTATTTGAAAAATAAATATGTTATGTGAGCTGCATCACTAGTCTTATAACAAGATATAAAATGAGCCATCTTTCAAAATATATCTACTACTATAAAGATACATCATTCACTTTCTATGTTTTTGGTAGACCTATAGACACTATAAAATTACAGACAATAGTTATACATGTCTAACTAACCCCTAACCACCTTAGGACCCCCTAAGGACCATCACACAACCCTTCGACTACAAACCTAAGTTATGTTAACTAACTAGCTAACTAACTAACCCACCTTAACCAAAACATAACCTTTAACTTTCAGCCATTGATGGTCACCCTAACTGTGAATGGTTAGGCTTGACCATCGATGATTAGGTTCTCACTTCCTAAACATTAAACACCCACTTCAACTATAAATTGATTTTTTATAATTAGCTTGCCTGATCCACTCATGGATCAATGCATGTCAAAACTAAACTTAGACAACAAGTAAAACCTCTTCTTAAACCTACACTTCCATCTCTCCTATTTTCCTATAAGAAGAGAAGAACATGAGGTGAAAAGGGATCTAGACTATCAAGAGCTTACTGTGGTAGAATTTATTTGGTAGGTCACTCTTTTTACAAACTAATGAAACAATAAGTACAACAAAGATTTTAAGTGTTGATATCCATTAGCCAACAATAAATTATTATTACTTTACTAAAATTACTCTGATCTTCACCAATAAATCCCTCAACCTATCTTCATATCAATGACTAAAAAATTAAGTATCTATTTTTAGTAATTAGTTACTTTATTTTTTTTTCTCAACCAAGCTCACCCAAACCCAATTTTTAGATTTCCATTATATAACCTCAAGAAACTAGACCTCTTGAACACACCTAAAAGCATAGTAATCACTGATGGTAACCCTAACCACTGATGGTCTATCACAACCATTGACAATCACCCTAACTATTGATGGTCACTATCAAACAAATAAATAACAAGCTAATTGCACCCATTATACCTTAACCAAATCGCATTTTCTAACCTCTCACCTAATCACAAAACCCTAACCTTTTTTTAAACTATACCTAATCCATTTAGCATTAATATTAATTTATTTATTGTTATAATTAGTCAAATCCATCTTCTTGTACTTCACTTTAGTATCTTCTATCATTTATGCAAGTACTTTATCTTTTTATTTCTAAATGTGATTGTCTAAAATTGTGGATTAATAACCTCCAAAGAAGTTCATGCTTCTTAGATCTAGATTTCTAGGAAATCCACCCTACTATCTAACTAATCAAAACATTTATTTGAGTGCTTTCTTATTTGCAAGTCATTCCTCCCAAGCCAAATAGGAGTATCTCTAACCATCTGGATCAATGCACACACAACATATCAGGTTATACTAACCATACCCTTTTTAAGTTTATTTTCTCTCTCTTCCAAAGAATATAAGTGAAATTTATCTGAAACTTTCTATTATTCCTGGTGGGACACTTGAGTATTTTCTTGGGCTCATAGTTACATCTAGGTTGTTCTTCTTCTTGTCTTTCTACTCATATAATGAAATAAAAATTTCATTTTGGACTTAAAATTGATTGCATCCATTATTTTCTTACTTATTTTAGCTCAGATAGCTTAATTAATCAAGTGAATCAATCATAGATTAACTCTTATCACATACATAAGACCAAACCGCTTACACTCAATCAAACATCAAACATTGACATAAGGCCTGATTAGAATTTGATTACTTAGTAGTCACCTTTCCCAACCATCCTACTTAGATTTCATCACCAAGAAGAGAACCAAGTTAGTTCTTTGGTTGAGTATAATCTCTAGTAATTGGTATATTTTGGATAAGAACCCAACACCCTTATTACTATAGTGTGTGAAGTGAGGGGGTAGACCCCAATATCAAGCCACATACTGATTTCCAATATAAATTACTTTGTGAGCCTAAACATAACCCATAACCAAACATAAACTTATTTTCTAGTAATTTCTCTACAAACCAAGTTGAGTCACATAATTATTAAAGCTTAAGGCATAAGCCACAAGAGTGAGTAAAATAAACCTTAGGATTTAATGTTCTTTAGTGTGTGTTGATGTAGTGGATTGCACCTAGGATAAGGAGGCTGAACTCTTACCTTACACAAATCAAAATGGAAACTCCCCTCTCACCTATGGGACTGGCAAAGTTGGAGGGGAGAATCCCTAGGTAAGGGATAGCTCCCTTTGATGCATCTGAGTTATTCCAATAAGTACTAATATAGATATATAATGGGGGGTGAAAAGGGAGAAGGATTATAGGAAAAAAAACTACTCTAAAGAGGTGATGCACCAAATGATTTGACTTACTCACACTCACACTTGAAGCCAGAAAAACATATACATACACTTCATACTAGTAGAAGGACCAAGTTGCAGGAAGCTTAATAGGGAGGCTTTAATGAAATACATGAAAAATAGAGACTCATCAAAGGTGCTATATAAAGGCACACTATATAGTAGCTTATTCTATCTCTACACTTCTAAATATAGCTCTCCTTCTCACCTGTAGAAATGGCACCTTATAGACACTAGGTGTGTTGGTGTTAAACATGTGGAAGCATTAAGAAGTAATGACTAAACATAGAACCAACACTCAGACACACACATAGATATCTAACCAGAATAGAGGTAAAAATGCATTTATTGATTTCAAGTGTAAATTTCCTAGGGCTTCACCTTATAAATGTGAAAGATCCTTTTTTCAAATGACAAGTCTAAAATATATAGAGGAAAGAAGGAGGCCTTTCGGTGCCCTTTTTTACAAATGACCCATGTGCATCTCCTATCATTGCAACAAGCAAGCTGCTTAACCATGAATGAGAAATTATGAGCCATGTCATTTGTCTACTTATTAATGTGAAATGAAGAAAAATGGGTCACAACATTAGCTGCTTACACCTCCTAATAATCAATTCACAGGCACTGTATCACTTGCTGGAGTAACTTCTTGAATCGGTGCCTCCCTTTTCCACTTGGACTATCTACCTATTCTTACACTTGGCACTTTTCTCTCTTTGTTCTCTAGGCTCTTTGTCTTCTTCCAATTTTGTCTCCTTTTGCTCCTTAAGCCCTCAGGGGTGATCTTCTCGTGGGTCGCTACATTCCTTAGTCTCTTTCCATGGTTGGCACGTAAGCATTTAAAAACCAATGACTATTTGACTACCTTAAATTTGACGTCTGCACAGTCGTCACCTTGAAATTGAATACCCAATGGCTAGTCTGTCTCCTTAAAATTGATGGCTTTTCAAACATTACCATCTTTGGCAAATTTTGTCAGGTCTTTTCTACAAGATTTTTCATGGGTATTTTGCTTTAAGCTTTTCCTATAGACAAAAAGTCTATAGAATTATCCCAGTCTTTGTTATTCCTTGGCTCCTTTTTTAGCTCACAGCTTTTCTCTAAATTCCTTTAGACTTTTTATCCAAGGAATTCCTTCAGACAAAAAGTCTAAAAGAATTCACCCTTAAACAAAATTATGAAAAACTTACCCTTTGTGGCTATCTTTCCTTTAAAGTGCTTCTTGCCCTCTATAAGGGATTTTGAACTCAGAACTACCCTCTACGAGGGTACTTGACCTTTAGCTTTAGGGTATTCCCTTGAACCAAGCCATTGAACTGATCAATTGAACCAAAAATGGTTCGATGGTTCAATGGTTCAACGGTTCAACATTGTGCACCAAGCCTTTGAACCTTCTAAGGTGAACCAAGTAATTGAACCCAGGATTGAACCAAATGTTGAACCCATTGATTGAACCAAGTGTTGAACCAATCCATTGAACTTTGTTAATTGAACCAAGCGTTAAACCTAGTGGTTGAACCAAGTGATGAACCAAGGCTGATTGAACCAAGGCATTGAACTTGAGTGATGAACTTGCCAATTGAACTAAGGCATTTAACCAAGGCATTAAACTAGTTCAATGGTTTAATGGTTCAAATATGCCAACCTTCCTTGTGAATTTCTTCAGACAAGAGCCCAAAGAAGCCTTCTAAAACCCAACACTTTCTAAACTAATTCTTCATGTGCCAAAGCCTAACCCTATAGAGTTCATAGAAATCCCTATGAAGTCCATAGAAAACCTATAGATTTCATAGATTTAGACCTATAGAGTTCATAGATTTAGACCTGTAGAGTCCATAGAAATGGACTTACAGAGTCTGTAGAAAAATTGTAGAGTTCATAGATTTAGACCTATAGAGTCCATAGATTTAGACCTGCAGAGTCCATAGATTTAGACCTGTAAAGTTTATAGAAATTCTTAGACTTGTGAGAAAAAAAAGAAATTTCCTAGAATAATAGGGATAGAAGGACTGATTTTTGGCCTATTGGGCAAAAAATGGTCAAAAAATTGGTGACTCCCATGGGAAGCATGCCTACTATGCTTAGAGACTAGTTGCCTTATAGTTCATTAGGCATGGAGTTAGGATGCAACTTTGAAGAAAGGTTAGCATCAATCCCAAATATCTAAGAATTAAACATGAAGCTTTTTACCCCACACACAAAGGAAAACACACACAAGGCTAAAAACACTACCTGTGCAAACTGCACTTAGGGAAAGCAGGAAAAGAAACTGAAAAACAAAATACTATGTACAACTAACCAGGTGTATTTGCTTCCCTCCTAGATCAAAGGGAAAACTTCTTAAGTCCCCTCCTTGGTAAGGAAATCTATGGTACTAGACAAGTGGTTGAATGAAAAGGAGATTTGGTAACTTGCTCCTCTTGCCTGTCACCTGGATTGGCCAGTGTCTGAGTGGATTATATTCCAACATGCTTCCAACATATACATACTCTATTTGTTCCTAAAATATTGTTGAATTTTGGTACTTCATGCTGGTGCATTTCACCAAGAAATAAATGGTTGTTGGTTCATCACCATAAGCCCCTTGATATATATATCTCCCTTGTAGTGCATCATGGTTTGACTTATTTCAATCTGCTTCATTGAAGACTCTATCAGACTCATCCTCTACCTCTTCTTGGCCTTCTTGAAGAAGGGTGACTATAGTGATGTCTAAAATGGAATCACAAAATGATTGTTCATCCCACAGAACATCACCTCTCTATTCAAAAATCTCTTCTTCAAGGCTTTCCTCAAGGAAGACAGACCTCTCTTTTTCTTCCTCAAAAATCAAGATCTCCAGATGTTTAAAGATATTCTCATGATCCTCCTCCAACTTAGGATCCCTAGCATAATAGTCCTCCTCATCGAAATAGTAAGGAAGTTCATCACATAGAGGGGAAGAGAGCTCACCATGCTTATGTTCCTCCTCATATTGCTAGAACATATGCATGTATGCATGACCTGTATCTTCTCCATTGTTGATGAGGTCTTCACAAGGAGCATTGATGATGATTTATTCTTCATTATCACTCATGATAGCCTCTTATAAAACTATAGATTGAATCTTTTTCTCCTCACTTGCCTCCTATAGAACAGGTTCCTCCTTCAGAAGGGATGAGGTGGGAAAACCATGTGGAAGATGAGGCAGTCCTTGAGATAAAATTGAATGATTCTCCTCCTTCCATCTAGTTAGCACTTCATCAATATTAGGTGTGGCCTAATATCCCTCTTAAAGGTGTGTAGATGGGGTGTGTTTAGGCATGTAATGTGCCATTGGGTCTAAACCATCCATCACACACTGGCTGAGGAAACTCCCTTTAGATTCCAACTCTACAATTCTTCTAGCCATATCCTCTTGGAAGCACCTTTCTTGGAGGTCACGAAAATCATCATGAGTAGGAGTAGCCTTAGCTTCATCAAGGTTTTGAGAAAAACCTTTCCTCTCCTCCTTCTTACCCCATGATTCCACTATTCTCTTCTAGTTCTTGCTCTTATGAACAGGCAACAACTTTGTTCTCTCTAAGGTCTTAGGGCTCCTCTACAAGGTCTAAAAGTTTTAACTCTCTTTCATGAAGTAGTCTCATCTTAGCCTCTAAATATTCAATTTTCTTGGCTAGATTATCCTTAAAGAGTCCTTTTTAGAGGTCACCAACATCATCATGTTGAGTAGGAGTAGTTTTGAGAGAGATGTGATAGTTTGTAAAGTTCCCCCCAAAAGAAGATTCATGATCTAAGGAGTTTGGAAGGTTCATCTCTATGGGAGGTTGTTCTAGTTCCATTTGATGCTAGAAGGCTAGGAGAATGGGGTCAAGATCGGGGTTGATTGATGCATTGAATGAGTTAGAATGAGCAAGTGACATCTGGTAGAAAGGATTTGGTGCATAAGAGGGGGCTTTCTTTGGGATAGGAGGGGGTGTGCAAGGCTGACTACCTTAAATGAATGGATTCCTCCACTTTGCTACCTCCTCCTCCATGGATTGCAAGGCTTGAGCTTGCTTGAACAAACATGCCTCTTTATACATTAGATCCTACTAATAGCCATACTGCTCATCCAGTCTATCTATTTCCATTACCTATTTCTCAAACTCCAACACCACCTCCCTTATCATTTAAGGGAAACTAGGAGAGCTATATGAGGGGATTGCATAAATATTTAGATCCTGATCATAGTCATATGAAGTAATACAAAGTCCATGATTTTGTGCAAAGGAATTATACATACAAAAATAAGTGATTTCTGATGGCACCAGGCTGCTTAACTAGTTGATTTAACTTAGAGTCACCATTGGTGTTGATGTAAAAGCCTCCAAAGGCTGGTTGGCTGAAGAACACACCAAAAATTCTTTAACTCATTAGACAAAACTTGTCCTAGTTGGTCCCACTAGGCATGCTAAAAACTATTGACATAGTGGATTATACTTAGGGCAAGAAGGCTAAACTCCTACCTTCCACATGTCAAAATGGAAACTCCCCTCTCACTTGTGGGACTGACAAAGCTAGAGGGGAGAGTTTCTCGGTAAGGGTTAGCTCCCTTTGATGCATCTAAGTTATTCCAATAAGTGCTAATACATATATATATAGATATATAATGGGGGGTGAAAAGGGAGAAGGATTATAGGAAAACAAACTACTCTAAAGAGGTGATGCACCAAATGATTCAACCTACTCACATTCACACTTGAAGCTAGACAAACACATATGTACACTTCATACTGGTAGAAGGACCAAGTTGCAAGAAGCTTAACATGAAGGCTTTAATGAAATACATAGAAAATAGAGACTCACCAAAGGTGTTGTACAAAGGCACACTATATAGTATCTTCTTTTATCTCTGTAATTCCAAATAAAACTCTCCTTGTCACCTACAGAAATGGTACCTTATAGACACTAGGTGTGTTGGTGTTAAATTTGTGGAAGCATTAAGAAGCAATGACTAAACACAAAACCAACACTCAGACACACACATAGATATCTAACCAGAATAGAGGTAAAAATGTGTTTATTGATTTCAAGTGAAAATTTTCTAGGGCTTTGCCTCACAAATGTAAAAGATCCTTTTTTCAAATGATAAGTCTACAATATATAGAGGAAAGAAGGAGGCCTTTTGGTGCCCTTTTTTACAAATGACCCATGTGTGCCCCCTATCATTGGGATGAGCAAGCTACTTAAACATCAATGAGAAATTATGAGCCACACCATTTTTCTACTTATTAATGCAAAATAAAGAAAAATGGGTCACACTGTTAACTGTTTGCACCTCCTAATAATCAATTCACAGGCACTGTATCACCTGCTAGAATAACTTCTCGAATCAGTGCCTCCCTTTACCACTTGGACTATCTACCTGTTCCTACACTTGGCACTTTTCTCTCTTTATTTTTTGGGCTCTTTGTCTTCTTCCTGATTTGTCTCCTACTCCTTCAGCCCTTGGGCACGATCTTCTAGCTAGTCGCTGCGTTCCTTGGTCTCTTTCCATGGTTGGCATGCAAGCATTTAAAAACTAATAGCTATTTGACCACCTTAATTTTGACATCCATGCAGCAATCACCTTGAAATTGAATACCCAATAGCTAGTCTATCTCCTTAAAATTGATAGCTTTTGGGATGTCACCATCCTTGGCAAATTTTATCAGGTCTTATGTGCGGGCTTTTTCACAAGTTTTTTGCTTTGGGCTTTTCCTATGGACAAAAAGTCTGCAGAATTGTCCCGGTCTTTGTTATTCCTTAGATCCTTTTTTATCTCATGGCTTTTCTCTAAATTCCTTTAGACTTTTTATTCAAAGGAATTCCTTCAGACAAAAAGTCTGAAAGAATTCACCCTTAAACAAAATTACAAAAAACTTACCCTTTGTGGCTATCTTTCCTTTGAAGTGCTTCTTACCCTCTGCAAGGGATTTTAAACTCATAACTACCCTCTACAAGGGTACTTTCCCTTTAGATTTATGGCACTCCCTTAAACCAAGCCATTGAATCGACCGATTAAACCAAAAATGGCTCAGTGGTTCAACGGTTCAAGAGTTCAACACTATGCAACAAGCCATTGAACCTTTCATGGTGAACCAAGTGATTGAACAAGTGATTGAAACAAATTTTTAACCTACTAATTGAACCAAGTGTTGAACTAATCTATTGAACTTTGTGGATTAAACCAATAGCTGAACCTAGTGGTTGAACCAAGTGATGAACCAAGGCTGATTGAACCAAGGCATTAAACTTGAGTGAGGAACCTGCCGATTAAACCAAGGTGTTGAACCAAGGCATTGAACTGGTTCAATGGTTTAATGGTTCAAAGATGCTAACCTTCCTTGTGAATTTATTTAGATAAGAGCCCAAAGAAACTTTATAAAACCTAGCACTTTCTAAACTAATTCTTCATGCACTAAAGACTAACCCTATAGAGTTCATAGAAGTCCCTGTGAAGTCCGTAGAAAACCTATAGAGTCCATAGATTTAGACCTACAGAGTGTATAGAATTAGACATGTAGAGTCTATAGAAATGGACTTGTAGAGTCTGTAGAAAACCTACAGAGTCCATAGATTTAGACCTGTAGAGTCCATAGAAATTCCTAGACTTGTGCAAAATTGAAAAAAAAGAAATTGCCTAGAAAAGTAAGGATAGAAGGGGACTGATTTTTGGCCTATTGGGCAAAAAATGGTCAACAGTGTGTGTTTCATTTCCTTGGTTTTTTTGTCTTCACTTTATTTGAGTTGTGAGATTGCTTGTATCTCCCTCCTTTCCTTATCTTTATAGTTTTAACTAGGCAACAACTAAGAAACTAAGAAAACTAAAACCCACCTCCTAATCATCTATCTTCTTCTTCTCTCTCATCCATGGAGTATATATTGAATGCTAAGAGTTCTCATCCTTCTGTGAATCCTACCATCCCTTAAATGGTTACCCAAGGTGATATAGATCTTTTCACCTTTCTAGATAACAACCCTTTATCCCTCAAACATTACCCTAACACCATATCCCATCATACCCCTACTTCACTTCCACATGTCAACCATCCCTAAGGCATGCCATCCCACCTTATGGGTGATACTTCTATAGCCACCATCTCCACCCATTCTCTAGTCACCTAGGCATCATCATATACTAATAACCCTACCAATACCACCATCTAAAACTAACTCACTCAACCAAACAACACCCAAATACATTATTTACTAGCTAATAATCCTCTTAATATAAGAGCAACCCAACCTTTGGGCACATGTACTTCCCTTACTATAGGATCACCCTTTTCTAGTGCCACCACCATTCCTCTTATTTCTAACCTACTTACCTCCACTCTATTCTAAACTTGGTGGTTCTCATACCTTCTACCCTTCCACCCATCACTATGAAAGTTACGACCTACCCTTTGCCTATGAACCTAACCATACCTCTTACCCAACCTATCTTAATCTCTCAACAAGTTCCCATTCTACTAAACTCAAGCTATGCCCCTAATCCACAAGGGTATGTACCTCTACCTTCTACCCAACTACCTATATCCACATATTCATATGTGGCATGATCCCATCTACCCATATCTACATTCTAACATGTGTTAGCCTCTCAACCCCTCACCAACTATACGTATGTGGAACCTACCCAAACCCAACAAAGCCTTATTTATAACTATGGGGGTGCATAGTCCTAAACTAACCTTGTCAAAATATTAATGTCTAAAATGACTACTTTAGAGTCAACCATTTCTAGAGATCATAATATTGTTTCATAAAAAATATATATAATGAACCAATTTACCCATCTTTCCCCATTCAACCATATCCTCCTCAATGGGAACTACTAAAGTTTTTAAAGTTTTAGAGTAAGGAGGACACTCAATAGTAGATAAGAAAATTTAGGCATTTATGCTATATGATTTCCTATGATTATGTTCTCCTTCTTCATACCTTACTCATGTCTCTATTACATCCAACACTATATTGGTATAGTGTCATTACAAATCCCCCCCTCTTTTATTTTACCCAACTAGCTCAGATCTTCTTAGACCAATTTTTCATAAACATTTCTAATAAAGTCTTCATCACTGATCTTTACTCCATTTGGTAGTTTGATTAAAAATCCATTACTAACTTCATATCCCATTGGATAATTTTGATAATCCAAATATCCTTATTTATACCCACTACATGAGCTGATTGAACTCTTTTCCTAGGCCTACACCAAACACATTTCCTATACTTTATGGGTTTAGAGATTCAGAACATTTGACTAGGCTTTCACCATGACACAAAAACTAGAGAATAAAGCCATTGTTGAGGGAAATTTGAAATTGAAAAACAAAAATTATACCTTTAAAATAAATGAGGATTCCTCCTTCAAACCCAACCACTAACTCTAAAAATAAGGAAATCATTAATGGGGTTATCCTTAAGGCCACCCATCCACCCATTGTTAACCAATCTAGTTCATCCAATTTCTCTAATCAGAACACTAGGAACCCAAATAGAAACACTCAAAAATAATTTAGTCCACTTGGAGAGTCATATGCTTCAATATTAAAGAAATTGTTAAAGGCCAATCTCATATAGCTTCCCCCAATCAAACCTCCATATCAATTTGATTCTTCTCATCTTGTACCTATTTGGTATAAGGATAATGAATTATGCATCTTCCACTAAGTCATTAAACATGATGTTAGTAGGTGTAACACCTTCAATAATGTTGTCCAAACTCTCATTGATAAGGGGGAACTTGTCTTAGATAGCACCCATGTACCCTTGAACTAATCACTTGACATCTTTATATAACCATTTCCCAACCATGCTCCTTCCACCAAAAACAAAAACAAATCAGAATCCTTTCATAATCATGAGGCCCATACTATTAATATGGTTATTGGTGCACTCACTACTAAGATAACCATCAACCAGATCACCTCTTCCGCCATTCCACTTGTTGAGGTAGTGGAGTCACCAACCATCTCTTTGATATGTACATCAAAGGAATAAACCATTCCCATTTCATCATTTTCCTTACTCATACAACAATCCATCCTTTCTTTAGTAATTACTCTTAAGGAAGAAACCACCTTACCTATACCTGCCGCTGAGGAGTTACCTTCCTAGATATTAGAACCTCTTAATTAGGAAAAAGATGAGGTAATCATTCCTCTACATCAACCCTTGGGTCCATCATTTGAATACACTACGAGGGTATCTATACCCATCTATAAACCCTTCTCCATACTAGTTAAAAACATATAATTCATATTCAACCCTAACCTAGATTGGGCCACCTATTGTAAATATCTTGGATTCCTATATAAAACCAAGCAAGAACCTTCACCATCAGAACATCCTACCCTTCCCACTATCAAATCCACTATCACCACAACCCAACCATCAAACACCTCTACCCATTAAAACATAGTAGAACCATTAGAACCAAACTCACCCAAAGTCACTAAATCACCTTTTACCATTCTAACCAAACCCACCAAGAACATTGGCATATTTACTACTCATAACATTACTCACTTGTCAATAAATTTGGATTTAAACCCACTAAACCTATCAAACAAACCCCAAGCTAAGACAACCAAGAAGGTGAAACCATCTAAAACCCCAAAAATCCAAAACTCTACCTCCCCTCTCCACTTTACCCTCTATTCTGGGAACTCATACCTTTACCTTAATTAGGAAACCAACCATCTTAAACCAAACCCATCTACCACTTTTGGTTATGCCATCGCTCCTACTTTCATCCACATCTATTTTCACCAAAACCCCCATAAAAAAATTCTTATCTCCCCAACATCTACCTTAAATCCTTATAACCCTATATTATAAACCTCTCTGCTAAAACTAAAAATATCCACCAAGAACACTCATTTACCCAAAGCCTCTACCACCAAGCCTACTTCTAAAAAAATTTCCTTGTTCAACTACCAAACCTAAGACCCCTGCACCTTTACCACCATTGCCTAAGTCTTAATTAACCATCCTAAAGAGGATATTTTAAACAACTTATCTAACCTTGCCACCTATTAAACCATTTAACCCATATACTCCTAAACCATCTTGGTATAGTGACAAATTAGTATGTTCATACCATAAGACACTTGGGCATGACACTGAGAATTGTAAATATCTCTAAATGATAATGCTTCAATTGTATCATGATGATTAGTTATTATCAGATGAGCCTTTTATGAACCAACATTGATCTAAAAACAAATAACCATTGACCAAAACCTACCTACTCCTCCAATCTCACCTCAAAGTGAAGAGGAATTGAAGCAATCATATATTCTAAATCCTCCCTAGATCTATACCATCCATGTGGTCACATGATCACAATTCCAACTAAAGGATAAGAGTAAATAAAAAGTTTCTATTTTGTGTACATATCCCTCTTCCACCACCCAAACCCCTAGTCAACACCAACCATGTTCAACCAAACCTAAGGTGTTCATATTAGGTCCCTCTCAATCTAACCCATCTAAATCAATCCAATGAGTAGTTATGAATTAACTTCACCAAATGCCAGTGAAGATGAATTTGTATGAACTCATCAATACCTCACCTCATCATCACCAATAAATGATAGAAGCATCAAAATGTATAGAGTTTAGTCCAAAAGACTCTCAACCTTTAGCAACCTTTGTCAAATCTCTTCACATTTCCAACCTTGTTACCTTTAAGGATTAAAAAATACCTTCCATCAATCAAGATGATCTAGACCTTCCTCTCTTCATTGCCACCTATATCAAATACACCCTCGTCAAGAGGGTTATGATTGATGGGGAGCTAGTATAAATATTATCTCCTCCTATGCATATAACCAAATAAAATTACCCAAGAACATTATGTCAAAAATATCAGTGGTGATCTAATCATTCAATGATACCATGACCATGACTTTAGGAACTATTATCCTTCACATTTTCCTAGGACCCCACATACTTCCTAAGCTCTTATATATAGTAGATGGAGAATTCTAGTATAACATTTTACTAGGACACCCTTGGATTCATTCCATGGGTTGTGTACCATATACCCTACATCAGTGTATCAAAATTGAGTATAAAGATTAGGTTATTACCATACAAGTTGATCTGAGTCCTTTCACATCATGAAACATGATGTACTAACCCAATGATGTTCTCATTCCTTCATCCAACAAGCCTTCACTAGTAAAATATGAAGCTCCATATCTATCTACCACTAGAGCCTCCATTAATTAATCCATTCCTTCCACCCAAATCCCCATGATAGACCCTTTGTAATCAACCTTTCAATGTCTTTCATTGGGGAAGTATCACCTTCTCACCCTTCATGCTTTTTTTACTCCCCAAGACTATAGGAATCTTGATCAAAAACCTAGATCTACCCCCAATATTAGAACCATTATTCCTTTCAGAACCTTAACTTGTCAAACCATGTTTATCTATGGGGAAATTGATAAACCCCTTCACACTTTTACCACCTCTTTTTTACCTCAATATTTACCTCTAGTTTCTCCTATCTAGATAAACCAAAAATTTTCCATACCTACCTTTATATGTGTGCTTAGAAGGGATCTGGTCTAGGTTGATATGAACATGGACTACATGAGTTGATTCTAATCAAAACCCAAAAACCTCATGAAAATCATGGTGTTGGTTCACACTACCCAAATAATAAACCAACCCACCTCCCACTACCATCATTGACAAGGAAATCCCATCCTCACCATCCACTCCAATATCAACATTTGAGGATTCGAACATCATCACCCTAACTTTTTTTTATCAACATGATTATCCTCAGACCCCTAACTTATCAAAAGGATGGGGAAACTATGACCATTCTTTTAACCCACCCTAATGTGATAAGAGATTACTCTCCTACCATTAATATCATTAAGTGTCAATATGATGATTACATTCTCACCTATCTTGGTATATAAGATTACTCTATACACAAGTTTCTTTTTCTTAAGAATTTGACCATGTTTAATGAATCCATTATTGATATCAACTTGGGTACTCAAGATAATCCATGGTTTATAAAAATTGGCCACTCGCTAAATTATGAGGAGCTTCAATAATTCCCCTCCTTTTTGCAAGACCACATCATAGAATTTTCTTTGTCTTATAGTGACATTCCAAGAATCAACCCCTCCATCACTACCCACAACATAGTCACCAACTATGATGCCAAGCCTATTAGGTAAAGACTTTAGCCAATGCACCCTTGCATAGCCTTTTTTATCACAGAAAAGCTTTAATGTCTCTTATCCATCAATTTCAATCAACCCATTGAATATTCCCAATGGGTATCCAACATTGTACCTATCACCAAAGCCATAGGGGAATTAACATTTATGTGAACTTTCATGACCTTAAACTTGCTTTCCCAAAGGATGACTTTCTTATACCAAGAATTGACCAACTATTTGATCTTATAGCTAGCCATGAGATGTTATCTCTTATAGATAGATTCTTAGGTTACAATTAGATCATAATTACCCTTGAAATTCAACAAAAAATTGCCTTTATCACCCCATAGGGATGTTTATGTTATAATTTCATTCCTTTTACACTGAGGAATGCTAGTGTAACCTACCAATGCACTATGACCTACATCTTCTATGACCTTTATAGAGGTTATATAGAGTAGGCCCATGTATAGAGGTTATATAGAGTAGGCCCATGTATTTTAAAGTGATATTTTTTTAATTTTTTCTTGTTGAAGATATAAATGGATAATAGGTCTCTATGAGACCTATAAGGGATAATAAGGCCTAATTGAAAGGTGTTGACGCTTAAGTGTGACCCATGGATGCTATGGATAACCTATGAGGATGGTATTGAGATATTTGCTAGCATGATATAAGTCTTAAGAGTTAAGGTATGTATTATGGCTGACCTAAAAGTTGATATTCATGAAGACTCTATAAAGAGTGGAGACTATGGCAATGGTTTCTAGACTTGAATGTGAATGAGTTGAGAGAGCATAAGATAGAAATGAAGAAAAGAGATCAGAGGGAGTGTGTTTAATGTATGAACTAAAGTAAAAAGTAGATTGAATATGAGTGAAGAATCCTAAAGTGATCCAAAAGGGGTGTTTTGATGAATTGCTTATATGAGAAAGTTTGAGTAATCATGACGAGTTGAAAGAGAGGTGCTATACATTATTTCTCCATCAAATTGAAAGGCAATTAGAGTTTTAGAGATGTCTATTTCATATGTATTATGTGGGTGTTGAACATCTAGAATAAGTGGGTGCTTGTTTATACTTAGGGGTGGGTGATATTTCTAAAGTGGGTGCTTCACTAAAAGGTATCATGTCTTTATATCATATTATAGGACAAGTAGTCCATGTTTTTGTAGGCTTGAGAGTGAGTTTTAATCCCCATGAGGGTTTCCCATAGAATTCATGTGTTATGTTTATGATCTTGCATTGTCTCACTTATTCATTGTTATTAATAACTTTTATGCTTTATGAATGCTTGTGGTCTTTGATTAAAAGTTATAAATAATTAAAATTTAAGTTTGAAATATCTTGCACCACTTATTCACCACACTTTTAGTGATTATACCTATAACAATTTGTATTAGATCCAAGACCTTCATTACAAGTTTAACCACTTAAAGTTGATCTAATGTATAATATGGTATGTCAATATAATAAAGGTTTCTATAAAAATAAATAAATATTGTTCAATGGATCAAATTATTCTTTCTATAGTGTAAGGATGAGGACATACATCATATATCTAGGGTTTGATACTTGGCAATATATCATAAATAGTTATACTACACTAGCTATTCCTCCAACTAGTGTTGCTAATAAGAAGTTGAGTGAGAATAATTATAAAGCTATGAATTCTATTATTTTTATCTATCTGAGGTTGAGTTCACCAAAGTGATCCATTTCAAGTCTTCCTATGAAATTTGGGATAAACTATAGACTATATATGAAGGAGACTTAAAGGTAAAATTGGCTAAACTATAGACCTACTGAAGGCAATTTGATTGTCTCACAATGAAGGAAGAAGATACCATGGAATCCTATCTTCAAAGAGTTGATGAGGTAGTAAACATAAACATAGGTCTTGGGGAGGTGATTGATGAAGCCACTATAGTAAAGAAAGTATTGAGGATGCTTACACTCAAGTTTGATTCAAAAGTTTCTACTGTAGAAGAAAGTCATGATCTCACTTAGTTGAAGATGGATGAATTACTTGTCATCCTTATTATCTATGATATGATAGTTGATGAGGAAAAACCACCAAAGGAGGAAGCAACATTCAAGATAGAAATAAATCCAAAGAATAAAAAAACTCAAGTTAAATAAGTTAAGTGTGATAATATTGATGAAGATGAACTGATTTCTTTGTTTACAAGGAAATTGAAAATAGGTTCAGGAAAGTATAAGGGTAAACTACCCTTCAAATGATTCAATTGTGTAGAGTTATGAAACTTTGATAATAAGTGCCCTTATCATCATAAGAAGTATGATGATGAAGATCAAGATGAAGGTATGGAGACATTAAAGTCTGATAAGAGGAAGAAAGGATTAAAGAGGTATAATGACAAGAAGATTCTCTACACCAATAAATATTACAACTCATCAGATCAGAGTGAAGATAGTGATTCTGAGTTTGATACTAAAGATGGTGGTCTTATTAAAGATGAAGTCATCTACATGGTTGAGGATGAAAGTTGGTCATATTAAAAGGAGTCTACTTGGATTGATATAGATAATAAAGAATACAAGCAAGACTATGATATTAAGTTATCAAAATCCCTTAAAGATTTGAAGATTAAGAAGAATAAGACCAATAGTTTGAAGTTATATATGGACTATACAACTCAATTTAGTATGTATGAGGCTAGAATGGATGGAGACTCCAATGAGCATAAAGGTAAGTCAAACATTTAAATAATCAATTGAAATTCCTATATAAAATATTAAAATATAAATAAGATGAGTTCTTAAGGTATGTAATTGAGAATGAGTCATTGAAAGATGAGTTATAAAAGGCATCTAGTAAGATGAACTCATTTGTGATGTTTGAAAAGAGATCAAGTGATTTAGATAATATTTTGAATAGCTAAAAAACATGCTAGTGATAGAACTAGATTTGGTTAAAAGGAAGATCAAAAGAATGTAAATAAAGAAAAGGTGAAGACTAATGTGAACAAATATAATAATACCTTGAAGGTCAATAGTGAGTCTTGGACTGAAGATGTTGGTAGAATAAGGACAAATCATATTAGACAACCAAATGTCATGAGGTATCCAAATTTGAATGGTTACTACTATAATTACAATTAATTTGGTCATAGGGATAGAGAGTGTATAATAATTTCTAAAAATAAGTATAATAATAATTAAAATAACATGAAAAAAATTGAGTGCTTTATTTTTTATTACTATTTATCTCAATTTTTTTGACTTTTCTTAATTCTTTGAAAACAAAGAAATTAGTGATAGGGGGTGTGTAAATTTTTTTGTTAAAATGTGTACATTGAATCTAAGTGATTATGGAGAGATCCTCTTTTACTTGGTATTATGACCTAGAAATAATAAAACACTAAAATAAACTTATTTTTTGGACAATTAAATGGGTGGATTGCCTAACATGAGCTAGATCCTAGAAGCAACAGCTTTATAGGAGGCTGTCACTCCACCTACTTTAAACACTCAAGTTGAAATGATTAACTAAAATAATTTTTCATAAAAATAGAAAATTAATGATATAAAAAATATAAAGTAACTAAATTTGAGACAATGAAGTTAAATTCTTTACTAAATTAATCAAAATAAAGTAACTAGTTTGATTATACTAATACTAAAAATTGGTTAAGGTAAGGTTGTGGTTCTGGTTTTGGAAATGGTTTGGTTTGTCTTATAACAAGGGATAAAGTTTTGGTTAAGGTTTTTAAATGGTTAAATTGGTAAAAATGGAAATAAAAAAATAATTCAAAAGGGATAAATGTGAAAAGGTAAACAGATGAAAGTGATGAGAATGAAATGAGGTAAAAAGGGATAAAGGGATAAATGGTGAGGAGGCTAATGGGTAAATGGAATAAATAAAAAATAAGAGGTTAAGGGTAAAGAGGAAATTTTTTTATAGGAGAATAATAATGACAAATTGGTTATGGTTTTGAGGTCAAGAAAGAAGAGGCCAAAGGGGGTTAAAGAAGAAGAAATTGAAGTTGCAAAATAATACAAATTACCTTGATGTTTGTTGAAGATGGATTAAGAATGGCTTGTTGATGATTCTTGTTGAATATTTTGGTAGAGTTTCATAACTTGATATATTATATATAAGATTATGATGACCTCCAAGATGACTACCTTCTCCAAAAACCTATAGTAATATGCTAGGAACAAAAGACGAACTTGCCACTTCACCCTGTGTGAAGGAGAGGGGGGTATTTATAGCATTTTTGTGTGAAGAAATATGTAAAAATAGAGGAATATTGAATAAATTATAATTTACCCAAGTGGTCTCATGATTTATTTATGGTGATGTTGGTAAAGTTTTCCATGTGGGTTAGTGAGTCTCCAAGTTTGAACAGAAATTATGCACATGGGTTTGAATGACACTTAAAGACTTTTTACCATCCTTTCTTGATTTCACACAAGCACTTAAAGGGGTGGCACACAAAATTTGGCACCAATTTACATTTTGGGGATGAAAATTATAAGGTGATTTTTGTGGGGATTCCCATGTGGGTTGGAAAATCTCTTATTTGGGTTGGTGAGACTCCATATGAGATAAAAAATCAAAAATGGATGTTTTTTATCTTTTACAAAGTCTTAAAGAGGTAGGTATCTCTTTTAAAGTCTAATTTAATGTGTGAAGACAAAAATACATGTTCAATAATGATCCCTTAATGGGAAACTCGCCACATTTATTAGGGAGACCCTTGTGATGATTGAATGAGGTCATCGAGCACTTTGGGAAGGGTCCCATATGGGGTATGATGTCCCACATGAAGTCACATCACTTTTAAGCCATGTAACTTACCATATCACCTCTAAAATCACCTCCCATGTCGCTTGACATGTCACTTATCATGTCACATGCCATGTCACTTACATGTCATCAACAATAGTGATAATGGGGTCCTTAATGAATAGTGATGGTGAGTAGTACTTTCAAATAATGATTTTGAATGATATTTGTGACTAGTAAATTAGTGATTTGGTTGGTTAAGAGGGTTTTTGTGAATTTTTAATAAATTTTATGGGATTCGAAGGAATTTAGGCATAAAAAACTATAAGTGTGTAGTATTTTAGTGTCTACATTTTTCCATTGTTTATTATGCAACCTTGAATTAACAAGATACAAAAAAAAACTAATCACCTAATCAAAGGTCAGGGTACCTTAAGTATGGGAGGAGGTGTTCCCCTTGAAATCAAGATTTGATGAGGAAAGGTCAAATTAGATGTAGGTTTGATAAGCAGTTGATGGGGGGGCACTAGGTGGTACCACAAGGTAGTTGGGTATGTGAAATGCCAATGAGTTCACAAAATATGACTAAGTGAAATAGTCAAGATTATGTAGAGACTAAAGGTGCCAGTATTGATAATAAAGCTAAAGTTTTAAGGTAAAGACAAGGCAATTGATCCCTAACATTAGTCATAATTGATTAGGTTAGTCTTATCAAGGTTTCTAGACAAGGTTGGTGTTGGCTTAGGTATCTAGGGTAGGAAGTGCTCTTGAGAAAAAAAATGGTCTCATTTTTCATGAGGTGGTGTAAACATTTAAAATTTTAACATGTCAAGGTTGGTCATTTCAGGCAAATGTTATTGTAAAAATGTGTCATTGTTCAACGTTATGGTGAAAACATGGGTAGATTAGGTATGGGTTGAAATGGGATAGCAAAGCTGACTCCAAATACACACAATAAGTGGATGATACCTACACATTTCGATGCATAGGGATATTAAAATAATGTCAAGCAAATGTATTTATTTTAAGGTAAAGGGTGTTAGTTAACTTGTTTGTCCTAATTGGGTATTATCTAGGTAGTCCAAGTGAAAGATGTTGGAAAAAGGGAAGCACTAAAGGGTGTAAAAGATGGATATCAAACATTTTCTAATGGATGTGGTAGAAATGGTGGATGACGTGAGCTAAGATGTAATTAATATGATTGTGTCAACTATGTGAAAGGAATCTGTAGCCATGGATAAGTAGGTTGAAGTGTGAAGTTTCTACCACCATTGTAAAGAAAAGCGAAAAGGAGAAATATGCTTGAGCAAGATTTAGAAAATTTGAATCTACTTGAATTGACATGGTGATCCAATGGGTTCTTTCATCACCATCCAAATAAGTCAACATTATGAATATTACACAATAATGCCATTAATACCCTACGAAATGTTATTATTTAATTGTTTGGGGAAGCAAAGTAGTAGAGTGGGTAAATGAGAAGTGGTGAAGATTTGAACCCTTGACCCTTGAGTCAGTAGGGCCCCAAAATAAGTAAGTAATGAGTTTTGAGGGAATTCAAAGAGAGACACTAAGAGGAATTAGAATATGGAGTGAGGTTAACAATAATAATATTAATTAAATGAGGGATTAGGTTAATTATTTCATGCATTAAAGTAAGGGCTATTTTAAGGTGTTAGAAGATGTAATCCTAAAGTGAGAATCAAGGGAAATTATTGGTTGGAAAGTTAGGTCATGTGAGAGGGTGTAACTATGATAACCATGTGGGTATACCAAATATTCCAATTAAAGTTGATTTTATTTTTGATTATAACATCTTCAAAGGTTAGAGTAAAAGAGGTTTAAAATAGGCAAGATGAGAAGAGATGGGGATTTTCATCCTGATGGTTGAATGATGTTTAGGTTTTTTAGTTAGTCATATGAGCCCATGGTCCTAGCCAATTATGTTATAAAGATGTAGGATTGGTATATATCTCATAGTAAACCAAACTCAATTGGAAGACCTTGGATACCATAGCATGCTCAAAATGGGTAGAGGGGTGAAAATGAAAAAGGTGATAAGGAGGGTGAAGGGAGTAGTTAAAATGGGATAAAAAAGAGAGTTTAAGTGTAACATATAAAAGAATTAAAGGAATAAATGGATAATCCTAATGTAAGGAACCTAACTAGATTTCATGTATTAAGGCAAGGGCATGGAGGATATAAGAAAGTAGACAAGGAGATATAGCAGAAGTAGTACAATAAGTGATCACACACTAAAGAGGTGGAGGTGAAATTGGAGAACATAAGGGAGATATAACAAGGGATGATGTAAAGGTGGACCAGAAGATAGATGAAGAGAAAATAATGAGGTCACAGATAAATATAAAGGTAGAGAAGGATGGAAGAAGCTAGGCATGGTCATAAAGGTCAAGAAGGGCATCAAGGGAGATGAAAAAAATGAAATGAAATAGAGAAAAGAGAAGAAAATAAAAGGTAAAATATTAGGGGTGAGAGATGAACTAAAGAATGATGGATTGGAGAATTGAAAAGCATGGGGAGAGAAGTGTAACAATCATGAAGGGTAAGGGGAGAAGGAAGGATATGTGTGGCCATGAAAGTTTTGAAAACAAGTCTAAAAAATATAAAAGAGAAAATAGTTTGGTGATGAAAATGAAAAACAAGGAAATAAATGGAAGAAAAAGAAACATGAGGAAAAAAGGAGTGAAATGAGGACACAAAGAGGATGATGGGAGATGGAAGAAGTAGGTGGTATCTTGGCCAAGTAAGCATGGGTGATGATATGAAAGAAGAAGAAAAATGAAGCAAAGTAGATGGTAGTTTTGGAGATGAGAATGGGATGGAAAATGGGAAAGGGGTGAAGATGAGGGGAAGCAAAGGATTGGTGGACAAGAAGGTAAAAATAGAAGGTAGGTGTTAATCAATATTTTTAAAAGATATTGACAAGCTAAAAAAATGGTGAGGTGGTGAAGAAATAGGGGGATGTAATGAAAGGTAGTGAGATGAAACTAAGGGATGAAGATCTAAGATGATAAGAACAAAAAGGAAGAATTGAAGCAAGGATATAATGCATGGATAATCACACAAATTCAAAAGATAAGTGAGTATCAAGATTGAAAGATGAAAAGGGGATTGTAAATAGGGTCATAAGAAAACAAAGATAATAAGAAAAGGACAACTATGGAAGGTTTCTTAAAGGATAAATACCCAGGGAGAAACTAGTTATGGAGGAAAAAAGGGAAGATAAAAATGATGAAAGGATGGAAAAAAAGGTAACAAGAAGAATGAAAAATGGGTACGGTGGGAAGAGTGGTAGAATGGCAAAGAGTGGTGGTACATGTAGAGAAAAAGTGAAATAATAGAAGAAATAGAAAGCTTACAAGATGCACAGTATGAGGTGCAATGGGTGAGGAAAAGAGAGTGATAAAGGGGGTATGAAAAATAACCATGGGGTAGGGGAGATTATGAGGATGGATAAATAAGTTTAAGGGGATAAAGGGTAAGGTTGGTAATAAGGTGAAAGAGAGGTAAAAAAATGCAAAAGGTGGGTGGGGAAGTGGGCCATGAAGCATGCACAAGGAAATATGATGGTGAGGCCAATGAAGTAAAGTAGGAGGTGAATTTATGGGAGGTAAAGGGGGCCAATGGGGAATGTTTTCAACACTTGTGTTAAAAGAGATTGACAAGATGGAGGTATGGAGATGGTTAGTAGATAGGTAGAGAAATGAAGGAAAAGATTTTAGATGACAAGGGTAAATAAAGTAAAGGAAGTGCATGAGCTAACCTTAATAACTAAGCACTACCTACATAGTCCAGAAAGACCTCAGGACAATATAGTTCTTCCACCATTTAGGTAAATACTTAAGAGGAAGTATTAGATGGTGTTAAACATAAGGATTCTGAAGAAATAATTCAAATATTCCTTGATGTAGGATGCCCTAAGTAAGAGGGAATTGTTAGTGGTGGAAATAAGTGGGAAGAAAAAAAGGGGATGGGAATTAGTTATTGGTGGCTAAGATACCCCTTGAGTAGCACCTACATAGTCTATGGACATCAGGCTAATATAGTTCAATAAGGTTTGGATGAGTGGTATTAAAATTGGCTTCCCCAATTTGATGGACCACATGGGTTGGTTTGGGCTAAGGGAGAAGATTTGGTGAAACAATAGTTTTGGATTTTGGTGAATGTGTCAATGAAAAAAAATGGGGTAGGTTGGTAAATATTTACCATAATTATACCACATTTAGTAGGATGAGAGATACAGATGGGCAAGGTAGGATAAATTAGAGGGGAGTATAATGTGAAGTACCATAAATAATCTTCAATGGAGCTAATCCAAAGAAGAGGTGTTTTTGTGAGGAGGTTGTACCTTTTAAAATTATGTGAAGGTAGGATTTTGGAGATAGTGTCTACCACTATGAGTCAACTTTTAGGAGGTGGGGGTCTATCTAAATCTATAGAGTCATCGTGGACAAGGTTCACCACTGCTACAAGCCAAGTTTTAAGTGTAGGAGTGAAGTAATGACCTGTAAATAATTTATTTAATAGTCAGGGAGATTCTACAAATAAGTTAATAACATGATGAGCCATATAGGATGGACCTTGCCTAACCAAAGAGCTACATGGGTAGGCTACATAAATGGTGGCCATATCTGCATCTTGTGCCCTAGTTTCTTGGAACCATAAATGTGATGTCCCATTTAGAAGAGGCCCTGATATCAAGGAGCGCTATGGTCTAGGATATTGGTTATATAATTAGATCAAATAGTCATTATTCATCTATGGATGTACTCTTAACTGGTACAAAAGAAAAGGTTGTCATGTTTGAGTAGACACTACCAATTATTAGGGTTTGATGTTTAGAGCTTGTGGTAATGGGCTGGTAGGAATAGGATGGTAATGTGTTGGATATTGTTGGTTGAATTTTATTATGATTGAGGTTACATGGATACTTATTAATGTTATGGTTATGATTATTATTGGTATGGTTATGGTTGTTGTAATCTCACTTAATGTAAAAGAAATGAACATTATTGTTGCAATGTTGGATGGTACAAGTTAGGTTAAAAACTTCAACCATGCACATTAAGATAAGAATAGGGCCTGATGCTTTGTTTTTGAAAATTAATAAAAATTTACTTTAATTAAGATTAGATTAATGAATATAAGCCCTTTAAATTTTGTGCATGAGCAGTCATTAGTTGATAGTGTCAAGTAAGATCTAAATCCATTGATTTATAGATAGTCAAAATGGAAGATGGGTGATAGGTGGTATGAAGGGTAATAAGTGATATGTATGATAACCTCATGTGAATTAGCTTACCCCTTCTATTTGTGGCCTAAGAATGGTAATAGACAAGTCCATGTCGTATGCTAGATGTAGACTGATCAATGCGGGGAGTCTACATCTGAAGTTGATTGTGGCTATAGATTTTTTTCATGGTAGTGGGTATTTTGATTTATTGTTGTATATGGGAATATAATATATGAAAGAAGATTCCATGAAATTTCTCTACTTTTGACAAAGTTAACTCAGCCATCCTTCAAGGGATTGGTCTAAGCTTATTGGCTTGGTTTAAATGTTCTTGATAGATGTCCTTCAAGGAAGTAGTCTACCTTACATGTGGTGATTTTTATTTTAGTTTTTAGTAAGCTATCCTTTAAGGGAGTAGTATACAATGCTTAAAATATTGACCTAATTAATTGTTGTAAGATGAAATGTGTTTAGACATGGATCGGTCTAATTAAGTTTAGAGGTTTCCCCTTATGAGGGTAAAAATTTACACAACAAGGTTCATGACATGTGAAAGGGTGTGATTTTAAGAGATAATGACAATGGGATTCCATCTTGTTATAGATGACAAGTATCCATGAGAACCATGCCATGGGTAGAGCCATGGTACCAATATTTACGATTAGGCCATGACTATCACAATTAATCACATGATTCTATGTTGTAATCAATTATCCTTAAAAGGGGAGGAAGAAGATGGGTGAAGGTGAAAATATCATAATCAATGGATGAGCTTATGTTAGACAAATAGGTGAGCTTTATCCTTCTTTAATAGAAAAATAGATGTACATGAGAAGCAGTGAGTCTCAGGTTCTGTTTTGCCTTCAAGAGAGGATAAACAATAAGCTCCTAATCCATACTTATGGGTGATGATGTAGGGTCCAAGCCAATTGAAATCAAACTTACCTCATTTATTCTTCTCCATGTTTGTCACATGTTGGTTTTATTTTAGGATGAGATCTTTGATATTGAATTCTCATTATTTGAGTTTCTTTTTATAAGCATGTGTGATATGATTTTGATAGATACGAAGGTGGGTGAGAGCTACTAAATTATTATTGTCAAGTAGCTCAAGTTGAGATAAATGATGCTAATGAAAATATTCTTAAAAAATGATCTCCTTTAAATATATGCAAAGAGAGGGGATTTTTACTTTAAGAGGTAATATTGCCTCTATTCTAAAGACTAGAGAGAAAGGGGTAGCACTAGTGGAGGTTTTAATGTTAGTGCGATAGGCCCATAAGGTGAATGGGATGTGCAAGTGCCAATCTTGACCTAAAGCACTAATAACTTCAGTTAATATTTTAGTGAGGTTTTTATTATAGGCTTATGCTTATCCATTTTGTGGTTGGTAAGGTGAGGAAAAGCTTAAATCAATGCCAAATACATCACATAAACCTTAGACTTGCTTATACTTGAAAGATTTACCATTATTGATGATGATCTTATGAGGAACACCAAAGCAGTAGATGATATGGTGGTTGATAAAGTTGACAAACATTTTTTATTTTGGTAGAGATTATAGGGTTATGATGATGAAGCTATGCCACTGCAAAGAATGGGGGTTAATTTTCCTAATGAGATAAAGCCCCCATTGATAAAAATGCCAAAAGTACTTAGATACTTGGAGGCTATTGCCTGGCGCATGATGTAAATTAGCATGCTATTGACATTTAACACATTTTTTTACATAATCATAATAGTCTTGGTTGAGGGTGGGCCAATAGTAACCAAGGCAAAGGATACATTTAGTGACCCTTAGGCCACTAAAGTGTCCCCCATAGATCCCATCATGTGTTTCTTTGATGGCATGGGAAGCATCATGGCTACATAGAAAATGAAGAAAGAGATCATGAAAACCATGTTTGTAAAGGATTACCCCTATTATGGTGTAATGAGAGGTACTCTAAATAAAATCTCTTCAAGAATTCCTAGAGAGGTTGGGAGGAAAATTGCCTAGGTTGAGGTAGTTAAAATTTTGGTCATACCAAATGTCAGATGATGATTCCTCTACATTACAAATGGTAGGGATGTCAGATTGGCCATAAGAGGGTGTAGTAAAATGATGAATGGTGACAAATATTTTGGAATTGGAAGGCTAAGAAGGGATATGAGAAGCAAGGCAAGCCATTATATCCACAAATTTATTGGTAGATCAGGGAATAGATTGGACTAGGTAATGATCGAATGATTTTAATATTTTGTTAATTAAAAGTTTATATTTTATAAAGACATAATTATTACATTGATAGGACCCATTAACCTAGTTGACCATAAGCTGGGAATCACCAAAGACATGGATTATCTTAATTCCTAAGCTTTGAGTAGTCCAGAGACCTATCACTAGGGCTTCATACTCAGGCATATTATTGGTGCATTCAAAGTCAAGTTTGAAGGAGAGAGGAAGTGTTTCACCATCAAGAGGAATGAGAATAAATACATAACCCCATCATTTTTGGCATTTATATCCATTGAATAAGATGGTCATTTGATAGGTTATGTCATATTTTTGAAAAAGAGTCATGATAGACTTGTTTAGAAAGGCAAGAGGGGGTGGTTGGTTATTTTATAAAGGATCTTCAACCAATTGATCAACAATGACCTAACCTTTAATTGACTTTTTTTAGAGGAATTCAAGGTAAAATTTAGCTAGGAGGATGAGCCACTTATCCATACACTAATTTTGGTATGGTTTAGAGTGCATGTATTTGAGTGGGTTGGTATTAGTGATGACATAGGTTTTATGGTTAAGAAGGTAGTGGTAGAGTTTTGTGGCCATAAAGGTCAATGCTAAGCAAATTTTCTTAGTGTGTGTATAATAAATTTCATATTATACAAGCATATGAATAATGTATTATATGGCTTGCTCTTTGTGTTGTTCATTTCAGTGAGCCAACATTTCCCCTAGAGAATGGTTGGTGGTAGAAATATATAGGTAAAAGGGGTGGTCATCCTTTAGATGGGTAAGGATATGTGGTGACAAAAGGTACTATTTGAGTCAATCAAATACCTTTTGATAATCACTACTCCATTTTAAGGAGACATCCTTCTTCAGAAGGTGATGAAATGTTGGCATCAATTTGAAATTAGGAAATGAAATAGTGAATGGATTGAAGTCTTCCCTAAAGGCAATGGAGTTGTTTAAGGTTGTTTTGAGGAGGCATGTCTAAAATTTCTCTGATTTAGTAGGGTCTACTTAAATTTTGTGAAGAGAGATGACAAAGCCAAGAAGCTTTCTTGGAAGGACCCCAAAAATGATTTTTTTGGGATTTAGGAAAACATTATAATGGATGAGGCATTCAAATATGATCATAATAATAGCCAAGTGGTCTTTTAAAAGATTGGATTTCTCAAGAAGGTCATCCACATAGTCTTTTATAATCTTATGGATGATATCATGGAAAATATAAGTCATGACATGTTGGTAGGTTGTACGAGCATTCTTTAACTTGAAAGGCATGACTCTACATTATAAATTTCCCTAAGGGACTGTAAAGGTAGTTTTATGATATTTAGGAATAATCAAGATCTAATTATAACCTAAAAACTAATCCATAAGAGATGAAATCTCATGGATGACTATAAGATCAACAAGTTAGTCAATGTTAGGGAGAGATAAGTCATCTTTGGCGAAAGCAAGGTTAAGGTCATGAAAGTCCACATAAATTCTTAAACCCCTATTCAATTTGGTGATAGGTATGAATTTTGAGACCCATTAAGGGTAGTCAATGGGCTGAATGAAGTTTATAGATAGGAGACACTAAAGTTATTCTTTGATGAGAAGGGTTATGTGAATATGCATGCATCAAAGTTTCTATTTAATAGGCTTAGCATCATGGTGAGTGACTATGTTATGGGTAGCAATGGTGGGGTCAATCCTAGGCATATCATTGTAAGACCAAGTAAAGGTTATGTTGTGGTCTTGGAGGAAGGAAGATAAATCTTGAAGTTTCATGGTATTCAATGATTGGCCCAATTTGACAATGTGGGGGTCATTAAAAGTGCCCAAGTTGATATCAATGGTAGATTCATTCAACATAGTTGAGGCATCAGGAGGAAGGAATTTGTGGATAAAAGACTTCCCTACACCTAGGTGGGTAAGAATGGAATCATCATCTTGATGTTGGATGGTGTTGATGGTGGTAGAATTATTCTATACCATTTTAGGATGTATGAGTGCAAGGATCTTCATTTGCCCACTATTTTGGTAGATGAGAGGGCCCAAACATACAATATTGATAAAAAAAAGTTAGGAGGGATGATATCAGGGTCTTCAAGTGGAGAAAGTGATTAGGCTGGCAAGGATGGGATATCTTCCTCTATAGTGGTAATGGGTTTGGGTGAATTGGTGGATTCTTAAGGTGGTTTGTACCCAATTATAAATGACTCATTAGGTTGTAAAGTTTTAAAATGATGTAACTAATGAGTCCCTTATTTATAGCAACTAAGTCCAAATCCTTTCCCAGCACATCTATGAAGATACAACTAAGTAAATTCTAGTTTTCTAAGATAGGAAAATTTAGAGGTAAATGATTTGATATATGATGTAGTGGTAGGGGCTAGAAGTGGCAGATCAAGTCCCCCATAAATGAAATTCTTTTTATGGTTAGGGAGACCAATGGGGATGATGGTTATAATTTGATGATGGTTATAATGTTTTGGTCATAAGAATGGTCATGCCTAAGATTCCTATATTTTTGTGGGGTAAGGAAATCATCTAAGGCCAAGACTATATATTTCCCAAAAGAAAGATATTGGAATGTGGTTATCATAGGGTCTTCTATAAGATCCTAGGAAGAGGGGATAGATGAGCTAGTGGAAGCTTTGTCAACATTAGGTGTGGAAATGCTATGGTTTTTAGTTGTTGATGTTGTGTTATTAGTATATGGTTATGTAGTGGATAAGGGGGCAAGAAGGACATCATTGGGATGATATGTCATATTTCAAGATGTAGGGTTATCTTGGAGAGTCATAACTTGTGCTTCATGTTCAAAATTGACACATCGATGTACGGTGGAAGGGACACAACTCATGGCATGAATCTAAGGGCATCCAAGTAAAATATTTTATTAAAAATCTCCTTCTATAACATAAAAAAGTTTATGAATAGTATGAGGTCCTACAAAAATATGGAGGACAACTGTGCCCAAGGTGGTTTCCATAGTATCATTGAAAGATCAAAGAATCACTGAGCTTTTAGACATGATGTTTTCAGGTAACTGTAGCTAGTCATAAGCATGGGAGGAGATAATATTGATGTTATCTCCCCCATTGATCATCATCTTTTTTATGTGGGTTTGATTGATATATGCCATAATGAAGAGAGGGGGATGAGGATCCTCTTAATGAACATAAGGTATTTTTGAATTTTTAAAGGTGACAAGGTTAGAAGTCCAAAGGGTACTAACAAAAGTGTCTAGAGGCTAAGGATCATCAGGTTGGACCTTAATAGATTGTAGAGCCTATATGAGTATGTGATAGTGATGGGGGAAGGTAGAGATTAACTCATACAAGCTCATCTTTTTTAGAGTTTGGTGAAGTTGTCTGAGGATAGATTTTTGAATGGATATTGCATATGGGTTAAGCTATGGAGGGTTATATGGAGAGGCATCTAAGATAGACACCTTGGGTTTTTTAGAGATGGAGAAGGTTTGGTATTATTATTTTAGGAGTTCAAAGAGGGGTAAGTCCAATGAATGGATGCCTTAGTCTTTCCTTTATCCTTTTATTGGGCCCAAGATTGGGTAACCATGTGAATAGTGTGGATAAGGGGATTCTCTAGGTTGGATGGTTTCTTTTGTTCCTCCTCTTCACTTTTGGGTGAGACTAAAGGTCAGATGGGTTGATTAGGAAGTTGGAATGGTAATGAATATTAGGGAGGGTTTTCTGATAATAGATCATCATCTTCATATAATTTTTTAACTATCATTTGGAGAGATTTATAGTGTTTGGTGTCATGTCATGGTTCCCTATGATATGCACATAGCAAGTTATCATTAAACCAAGAGGGTTTGGTACATGAATTTTCAAAGGTTTTCATGATTGGTAAGCTCAAGGAAAAATTTTGCAATAACTTCTAGAGGGTGGTCAAGTAAGATTTGGCTAAATGTGGTAAAGGTTTAGTGGTTTTTATTTTGGGTGTTAAAGTATAAATTTGTGGGGACATGGGTATGGTGATAGGTGTCTTGGGTAAAGGGGTATACTTGGTTGATAGTTTTGGTTTAGGTAAGGTGGTCGAGGAGCTAGAGGAAAATGATGTTAAAGTAGGTAACTTAGGGATTATTGGTGTATTGGGGAAATGTTATTTAGAGAGAAAGAATGAAGGTGTGACCAATAAAAGTGGTGGGTTTTTGGTAAAAATGGTGTATTTTGTGTTTAAGGTAGTGGGATGGGGACCCATGATGGAGGGAAAGGTTGAGGGAGGTATAGTATGGGTTTTTGGGCCCTTTGGTGATTTTACCTCTTTGGTTATTTTAATTATTGGTTTTGGAAGGGATTTTCTCACTTTAGTTATCTTTGTGGCTTTAGGTGTTTGAGGGTAAATAAATTTGGAAGGATTTTTAATTGCTTGGGTGGAGGTTTTAGTTTTCTTAGAGGGGATAGGTTGGTCTATCAAAGAAGGGGTTAGAAATTCTAGTTTGATTACCTTACCTTTATCTTAACCTTAGAAGGTTTTGTATTTAGAGGTTGGGTAGATGGAGTCATCTTCTCTTGTGAGATAGCTTCCAAAGAGGGGGTGTATGGTTATAAGATAGGGGAGGAAGGTGTGGTATCCTCTAATGGAGGTGTGGATATGGTTGTTTCCTTTATTTAGTTGTCCAAAGGATTAGAAGGCAATATTTTTTCTTCCAATAGGGGAATGGGGAAAGAAGTGGTTGAGGTAACATTTTCTTCATTAATGTGTTCAATATTAACCACATTAATATTATGTGCCTCATGAGATGATCTAGGTTTATTTTCATGTTGAGGGGTAGAAGGAGCATGATTAGGGAATAATTTGTGGAATATGTCAAGGGCTTAGTTTGGTGGCACATTAGGATTGTCCAATGTGAGATTCCCCTTGTCAATGAGGTATTGGACAAGGTATTTAGAGGTATTACATATATTGATGTCATGTCATATGACTCAGTGAAAAGCACAATGGTCATTCTGATTATACCAATTGGGCTTGGGGAAAGAAGTATCAAACTATTAGGGTGGTTTAATTGTTGGAAGTTGGATGATTTTGGCTTTTAGTAACTTTTTAAAAATGTAAGGATAAGGTTCCCCAAGTGGATTTAATGGCTTATAGTTATTCCAAGTTTGGTTCATTTAGTTTTTATTTAGATAGTTGAAGGGGTCAGAGGTTTGGTTCCTTGGGTTTTATTGGTTGGTAGATGGAAGAGGTGCGGCTTTGAGGATAATACTGTTGGTGGTGGATTTGATCTTAGAATTGGTATTGGTTATGTTGTTTAGTTTGGAAGGAGAGGGATCATTGGTTTTGTAATTTGGGTTTTCATTTTTCAACTTTAATATTCCCTCATCAATGGCACTATTCTCTATTTTTTGATCCATGGTAAAATCTTCATCGAATGTTCAAAACCTTTGGACATACAATGTGGATGAGATGTGTTTTACACATGCCTAGGCAAAGAGTTCTATAAGCTTAGGTTGAGGCAATGAAAATGAAATTTGGTTAATTAGGCTCCTTTAATGAGCCATGAAATTCACAATAGATTCATCTTCAAATTCTTGAATGGAGTAAAGTTTGGTAATAGAAACTTTCATGGATATATTGATTGAAAAGTGATCCAAAAAAGTTTGGGCTAGTTGGGTGAAGGAGAAGATGGAGTGTTTTGGGATGGCACTATACCAATCCAATTCTATTCTAGATAAGGACATATGAAAGGTATAGAAGAGAAAATCATCATCATGGGAAATCAAGTAATATGCATGCCTAAATGATCTTAAATATTGTTGGGGGTCTTCCTTACTTTGAAATTTATAGAATTTGGCAATTCCTATTATAGAGGATATGGTTAGAGAGGGACAGATGGATAGATGTGTTCATTGTAAATTTGTTCATAAGAGATAAAGTTATGTGACATTGAGATGGATGACTCAAGGGTAGTCATCTTCTCTATTATCATCTTGACCAAGTTTATTTTGGGTTATTTGGTTGGATAGGTATATGACACATTTTGTTGGGGTTGGGTGACATTATAATAACTAATGGATGGTTGGGATGAAGTTATGTGTACGTGTGAGGTCACATAAAGTTTGGTGGAAGGTGAAGGTATGCATAATTTTCTATTAGGAATATATCAATAAGATGTCATGGGTACATGTTGGAAGGCCAAGGTTGGGGGGTTTATGTGTGGCATTAAAGTGGTTAGTAGGTTAGTTGGTTGAAGGTGGGTAGTGACCAAAGTGTTTATAGGGGGAAGTGTTTATGGTATGGAGAGCACTAGTTTTTGAGATTCGGTTGTGGTTGAGGTATTGGTTGCTATTGAATGGGGTATGGAAGTGGGAGTGGAGGATAATGACATATTAGGTATGGTGTATGTGAATAAAAGTAGGTTTGAACCCACTTGGGGTGTGATAGGAGGTGTTTAGTTGGGGGTTAGAAAGTTGGTTTGGGTTTTAGTGGATGGGATGTTGGAATAGGTGTGTGTCAACAATGGTTGGATTGAATTGGTACCCACCATAAGTTGGGGTGGAATGCCAAAAGTGGATTCAATATAGGAAACTGAAGAGAAAGGGGTGCATTGTGGCATTGTATTAAGGTAGTGATGTAAAGCCACCTGATTATTATCAAGCAAGGCAAAAAAGTTAGGATCCCCTTAAGATATGATTGGGACCCTAGAAGGAGAGAGATGAGGGGAAATCTTAATGTGAGGGGAATTTTTAATGTGAGGGGAAATCTCAATGTCTAAGGTATACTCGATAGGTGTAAAAGAAGATCAGGGCTGATTAATTTGATTTTTGAGTTGTTATTTGGTAATGACAATATGATAAAATAATGAATAAAAATTCAAAGCTCTCATCTCAAATCAGAAGCAACCAAAAAGATTTCAAATCAATCAACACAAACACTAGAAATTCATTCAACCTAGGATTATTTTTAAATCACTTTTGGCCTATGCCTTAAAGAATATGGAGGGGAAGTTGGTTTGATATGGGTACTAAAAAGGCAAGATATAGTTAGTTTCAGGTTGTTTAGGTACTCAAAATAAATATCTATGTCAAACTTCAGTACATGGCTTAGTTTGGGGCCTACCCCCTCACTTCACAATCTCACAGTGATAAGGGTGTCTAGTGCTTAGCCAAGATATATTGAGTCCATAATTTATACTCAACTAGAGAGATGAATTGGTTCTTCCCTTGGTGGTGAAACTTGAGTGGGATAGCCAGCATGGGGTAAGGTTTCCACTAGATGATGAAATCCTAGTCTATCCTTATCTTAAGTATTGTTTTTATGTGTTGATTATTTAGTGGTTCGACTTGATGTGTGAATACAAGTGAAAGCATCAATAAAATTACTGTCCTTCCTAGTTACTAGATGAACTAAGATTAACAAGTAATTTAATGGATGAAAAGTGTTTATTTTAAACCCAAAATAAAATTTTAGATTTATTTAAATTCATACAAAATCTCTAAATGCAATCTAAATGAGAGATGAAAATGAAAGTCCTTATCCTAGGATGATTGTTATTTTTATTTCTTTTAAAGATGCAAGGAAAGTAAACTTTAAATTTTATTAAAATGAAACTAAACTTGTGTTTTTTAAAAGAAATAAAAGAGAACTTAATTTTCCTAAAAATGAAACTAATAATGGAAGAAAGTATGCAAATAAGAATGTAAGTAAATATGCAACTAAACATGCAATTAAAATGCAACTAAATGATTCTTTTTTTACTAATGTAACTAAATGAATTTTTTCACTAATGAAAATAAATTAAAATATCACTAATGCATTTATAAATGTCTTAAGATAAATAATGGACCCAGGAAAACTCAAGGGTCCTAACGGGCATGCCAAAATGTTTCTCTCAATTTTTTTTCACTTTTCTTAATTCTTTGAAAAGAAAGAAACTAGTGATAACGGGTGTGTAGAAAAACCTATTAAAAATGCATGCATTGAATCCAAGTGATTTTTGATATATACTCTTTGGATTGGGAGGATGAACTGTAAATAATAAAAAACTAAAATAAACTTTTTTTTAGACAAGTAAATGGGTGGATTGCCTAGCGTGAGCTAGATTCTAAAAGCAACAGCTTTCTAGGACCCTGTCAATCCACCTATTAAAAACTCAAATTGAAATGATGAAATAAAAGGATTTTGCATAAAAATAGAAAATTAATAACATTAAAAATATCAAGTAACTAAATTTGAGACAATGAAGTTAAATGCTTTTCTAAATTAATCAAAATGAAGCAACTAGTTTGATTACACTAATGCTGTAAATTGGTGAAGTCAAGGTTGTGGTTTTGGGTTTAGAAATGGTTTGGTATATCTTATGACAAGGGATAAATTTTTGGTTAAGGTTGGTAAATGGTAAAATTGGTAAAAAGGGTAAGAAATAAATAAGGAAAAAGGGATAAATTGTGAAGAGGTAAATAGATGAAAGGGATGAGAAAGAAAGGAGGTAAAATGGGATAAAGGGATAAATTGTGAGGAGGCTAATGAGTAAATAGAATAAATAAAAGGAAGAGGTTAAGGGTAAATAGGAAAAGGGGTGAAAGGATAAGAATAAGGCCAAAGGTTATATGGTTTTTAGGTCAAGAAACAAGAGGCCAAATGGGATTAAGAAAGAAGAAATTGAATTTTCAAAATAATACAAATTACCTTAATGTTTGTTGAAGATGGATTTAGGAAGGCTTGTTGAGAATACTTGTTTGATATTTTTGTAGAGTTTCATTTATTGATCTTTTTTCTCCCAGATGATGATCACCTCCAATATGATTACCTTCTCCAAAAACATGAAACAATATGATAGGAACAAAAGACTAACTTGCCACTTCACCTTGGGTGAAGGAGAGGGGGGTATTTATAGCATTTTTATGTGAAGAGACATGTCAAAATAGAGGAATATTGAATAAATTCAAATTTATCCAAGTGGGCTCATGATTTATTCAAGGTGAGGTTGTTGAAGATTCCCATGTGGATTTTGAATGGAAATTATGTAGATGGGTTTGAATGAGATTTTAAAACTTTTTACCATCCTTTCTTTCTTTCACACAAGCACTTAAAGGGGTGGCACACACAATCTATCACCATTTTCCTTTTGGGTTATTAAAATTATAAGGTAATACTAGTGGGGATTTCCATGTGGGTTGGAAAATCTCCCATTTGCGTTGGTGAGCCTCCATTTGAGATAAAAAGTCAAAAATATATGCTCTTTTTCTTTTCCAAAGTCTTAAAGAGGTATGTATCTCTTTTAAAGTCTAATTTCATGTAGGGAGTAAAAAATACATGTTTTTATAATGATACCTTAATAAAAAATTCTCCGCATTTCATGGGTGGGCCTTGTGATGCTTGAATGAGGTAATCAAGCACTTTAAGAAGGGTCCCAAGTGGGGTATGATGTCCCATATGAAGTCACATCACTTCTAAGCCATTCAACTTTAAATATCACCTCCCAAATAACTTCCCATATCACTTGACATGTCACAAACCATATCACTTGTCATGTCACTTACCATGTCATCATGAATAGTGTTAGTGGGTCCCATAGTAAATAGTGATGGTGAATAGTACTTTAAAATAGTGATTTTGAATGATATTTATAACTAGGAGAATATTGATCTAGTTGGTTTAAAGTGGTTTTGGAAAGGTTTAAGAATTTTTATGAGATCCCAAGGCATTTAGGCATCGAAAACTTTAAGTGTGCAATTTTATAATGTCTATAATGATATAAGACACATTACAAGATTTTGTCAAAGTTAGGTAAGGCAAGTTAATTTCACTTCAAGAAGAATGGTTTTATACAACTACAATTAGAAAGATCATATTTCCAATAATTAAAAAAGATCATTTTTTTAAAATGACATATAATTCATTGACACCATCAAATGGTTCAAGGTAACTAAGCCTAAGAATTAAGAAAAAAATAAGCAAAACTCTTACAATTCACCAAAGGAAGAACTAATGTTTGTTCAAACAAATTTTTACACTTAAGAAGATGAGAACAAGAAGTGGGACATAGATAGTTTGTTTTCAAGTCATATGATAGGATACCAGAGCAAGTTTATCTCTCTAAAGAAGACCAACCAGATTCTGTTAGATTTGGTGATAAGAAATCTACTAATATTATTAGAAAAGGTACTGTGAGTCTTGATAATGGTCATACTAGAACTAAGAATGTATTATATGTATAAATCCTAAAATAAAACATTTTAAGTGTGATTCAAATTTTTGAGATTGAAAATATTCTAAATGTTCATGACAATGAATGTGAAGTTAAAAGGTAAAATCTAGAAAAATAATTGTGAACATTCATAAAGTAGAAAATACCATGTATATCCTCTATGAACCTAGTAAGGAGGAATATTTCATAAGTCAATTGGATGATAGTTGGATTTTTTCTAGAATACTTAGAAATATAAATTTTTACAATATGGTAAGGATTATTTGAAAGGGGTTATTAATACATATGCCAAAAATTACCAAAATTCCTCATTCTCTTTGCAAAGCATGTCTTCATGTGAAACAAATCAAGAAGAGATACAAATGCAAGTAAAATTCCACAATAGGTCCATTATAATTGATCCATAATAATCTATGTATACCTATGAAAACTTAAAGTATTCAAGGTAATAACTATTTCATGCTTCTCATTGTTGATTTCACTAGGATGACTTGGATATGATTTCATAAAGAGAAATATGAAGCTTTTACAAGATTTACAACATTCAAAGCACTTGTGGAATATGGAAAAGAATCTAAAATTAAGTTTATAGGATCAAATAGAGGAGGTGAGCTTTTGTCTCATGAATTTGATGACTTATAATAATAACATGGGATAATAAGATAAGATTCTATTGCTAGAACACCACAACATAATGGTGTTCTTAAAAGGAAAAATAGAACTATTCAGGAAATGAGTAGAACTATACTTCAAGATTCTAAACTATTAGATGGTTATTTGGAAGAGGTAACAAACACTTTAGTTTAAATTCTTAATAAGTTATAAATTAGAGTATATGGTGATAATATTCCATATGAGCTATAGAAGAATAGAGATGCTAATATCAAAAAATTTAGAGTATTTTGGAGCAAGTTTTTTATCAAAAGAGATGAAGAAAATATTGGAAATTTTGACTCAAGATTTGATGAGGGAATATTCTTAGGTTAATCTTGTATCAATTTTTCCTATAGATACTTCAAAAAGAGACTTCACAAGATTGTTGAAAGCTTAGATGTTAGTGTAGATTAGACAAATAGAGTCAAGAAGTCAAACTTGAAAGTAAGTGATACTATTCATAGTTATATTTCAAAAAAAATATAAGTGATTTATTCAAACAGATGATGAATATGAAGAGGAATAAGTAAGACTTGACACTAAATATCCATCTAAAAAAATATAAAAGGATCATCCTTCCTCCCAAGTAATTGGTAATGTGAATTCAAGGTTGAAAACTAGAAGAAGAATGTTGATCAATTAGAATAAATAAAACACTATCTTTTTGTCATCCATTGAACCCAAAACTTTCCTATAAGATAAAAAAGATGAAATTTGGACGTGTGTTATGGATGAATAACTTGATCAAATAGTAAAGAATGAAACATGAGATCTAGTTCCTACACCAAAAACCAAGATTGTGATAAACACTAAGTGGGTCTTCAAAATTAATATGAATGAGATTGGAGAGGTCACAAGAAATAAAGATATACTAGTGTGTAAAGGATATGCTCAGCTTGAATGAATATATTTTTATGACGCTTTTTCTCTAGTGGCAAGGATGGAAGCAATTAGACTCTTTATGGCATATGCTAGTTTCAAAGATTTTAAGGTATACCAAATGGATGTGAAATCTACCTTTTTGAATGGAAAATTAGAATAATAAGTATAAAATTAGTTAACTAAAGGATTCTTCTTATCAAGTGATCAAGACTATATATGCAAATTGAAGAAGGAATTATATGGTCTTAAACAAGCTCCTAGAGCTTGGTATGATAGACTAGATAGGTATATTTTGAATCAAGGTTTTAAAAGAGGGGAAAGTAATAGTAATTTTTACATCAATATTGAAGGTAATAATCAATTAATTTTATTTTTCTATGTTGATGACATAATATTTGGTTTTGACTATTAAAATATGAGTAAAAATTTTGTAGATCTCATGAAAACTAAATTTGAGATGTTTATGTTGGGGGAGATATCATTCTTTTTAGGATTGAAAATTAACCAACTAGATAATTGGATATTCATTTAATAAGCTAAATACATCAATGATATGCTAATGAAATTTGATATGATGGATTTTAAGATAATGAGTACACTAACAATTATATCTTACAAGTTAAGTAAGCAAGATGACTCACCAAAGGTTGATCAAACCTTTTATAGATCCATGATTACAAGTATTTTATACTCTACTACCTCTAGACTTGACATCATGAAAGTAGTAGGAATTGTTGGTAGGTTTGAAGGTGATCCTAGAGAATCTCACTTGAAAGTAGCTAAAATAATATTAAGGTATCTTAAGGAAACCATATACTATGGTTTATGGTATCCTAGGAACAAAGAATTCACTCTAAAGACATACACTGATGTAGATTGGGTTGATTGTGTGGATGATATGAAAAGTATCAGTGGTGGTGTTTTCTTCTTGTATGAATGCTTAGCACTTTGGCTAATCAAGAATAAAACATTAGTATCCATACCCACTACAAAAGCTGAATATATAGCTATTGCCTCATGTTGCACTCAGGCTATATGGATGAATCAAACCTTGGAAGACTATAAGGTTAGGAAAAAATATCATCCCATATACTATGAAAATAATAGTGCAATTAATATCTCAAATAATCATGTAATACACTCAAAAGATAAACCCATTCCTATTATATATCATTTTTTGAGAGAAAAAGTGAACAATAAATATGTTAAGTTGGAATATGTGCCTACAAAAGAACAACTTGTAAAAATTATGACCAAAATATTAACAAAAGAAATATTTGAGTATCTTAGATAAATATAGGGAGTCACCTCCTTCTATAAAAATCAATATAAGGTTCTTGGTTGAGGGGGAAAAATTGGTTCATGAGCTTGCTCTAGTAGTCTATAATAAAATACTTCAGATATCATGATCAAAATAAAGAATGGAGTTATGGGGGAAAACTTAGATAATTTGATAATATTTAATAGATGTGTATAATGTTAGGGGGAGTGTCTCTTAATGTTTTCAAGGTGATTTCAAGTAGTTTTTGTTTCCCTTATATGTTTTATCTTCATAGAATAGATTATGATCAAACAAGAGTATAGTTTTGAAGCATGTTTAAGAAGCTCAAGGTAAGAAGAGGTATACATAATGTTAGGGGGAGTTTGTATCATGTTTCATAGGTGGTGCTTTATTATTTTTGGGTTTTTAAGTCTTTTCAGGTCCTCAAGATCAATCGATGAGCCCACTTTATCATTGTGTCAAAGGGGGAGAAAATAATTGAAGAAAGAGATAGAGTATAAGCATAAGCTTTGTATTGGTGTTTGACATCAATGAAAAAGGGGTAAATTGTTGGAGGTTTTTTAATGATGTCTCCAACATGATCAAGGATGTTGATGAGGTGTCATGTATGTTAGATTGAAAATTACCAAGTATGTTTTAATATGCTTTAATGTTCTTACTTGGTTCTTCAGTGGTTGACTTAGTAAGATAATTAATAGATGATATTGATGATATATAAATTTTAAGTATACCCTATGGGGTGTTATGAGTTCTTAGAGTGATTATGGAATTTAAATGAATTCATTAAAGCAGTCAAATGAGTGTCTAAGTTCAAGTAACCATCCTGGAAAATAAGGATAAGCAAGCAGTTTGATGATGGTATATTTCACACATGTGAAGATTAAAGGAATATTTTGATACATGGATGGATTATCCTATGTGAGGACATCATATGGCTCAATTTTAAGGTTTGGATATGGATCATAGAAAAAAAATTTAAGGTGCAAAGTTGGCTTCCCAGACATAGTTCACTAAGTTGCCATACTTACTCAAATTTGCATTATCAAAGATCTATAGTGAGTGTTTAATTAGATCACCTATTTCAAGCATTTAATTTGACTAAATAATGATGTAATGGATTGTGTGATCTTGTAAGTAGTGATCTAATGGTGTATATTTAGTCAATATGTCAAAGGAAGCTCAAAAGGCACATGGGGATACCAAGTGGTAGAAGTTTATTGGAGTCAAATAGTCAATATGATTAAATGGTACGCACTGGTGAGAAGTGTCACAATATTAGCAGCTTTGATATAATATCAATGACATGTGGGTGTTTGTTCATATGGAGATCGATGGTATAAATTGAGTCAAATAGTTAATATGCTCAAAAGGCATGCAAATCTACCAAGTGGCATGATCATGGGAGTGTAGATCTAAGATCAATGGTGAGCATTGCAAGGTAAAGACTAGGTTACTCCAATGGAGATCAATAAATCATATTTATTCAAAGTTATCAGGATACATGAGATGATGACAAAGTGTCTAATGTTTATCATTTACATAGTGACCATTGGAATTTGAATTTTTAAATTAATGAAGGAAAATAAGTTTGTAGTTTTTGAGATATAATATTTGATATATGTATAAATTGATAATGTTATAAAATGAAAAGTTGTATACAACTTAAAATTGAATCCATAAAATTTTATTATAAGGTCTAAGTGTTTGTATAGTTAAATTTATTTGTCTCCAAAGTTGACTATTTATTCGGTCATGGTATTCTTGTGTATAAAATATTGTTTAAGAATTTTTTGCTTTAGCGTAAGAGTGTTTTGAATGGAGTAATCACCTAAAGATATCATAAAGGTTATATGAAGTATACCCATGTCTTTTAAAGTGATATTGTGTTCTTTTTTTCTCTATAAATTGGTAAATGGATAATAGGTATTTGTGAGACTTATAAGGGCTACTAAGGCCTAATTGAAAGGTGTATATGCTTAAGTGTGACCCACGGATGCTATGGCCAACCTTTGAGGATGGTATTGAGCTATGTGTTAGCATTATATAAATATTAAGGGTTAAATCAAGTATTATGGACGACCTATAAGATGATATTCAAGAAGACTCTATAAAGAGTGGAGACCAAGGCAATGGTTTCTATATTTGAATGTGAATGTGTGGAGAGAGGATAAGATAGATACAAAGAAAAGAGATTAGAGGGAGTGTGCTTAATGGATGAACTTAGGTACAAAGTAGATTGAGGATGAATGAAGAAGACTATATTGATCCAAAAGGGGTATACATTTCTTGTATGAGAAAGTTTGAGTGAGTGTGATGATTTGAAAGAGAGGTGTTATACATTTTTTATCCATCAGATTTAAAGGAAACCAAATTTATATAGGTGTTTATTTTATTGGTTTTGTGTGGGTTCTCAACATCTAGAACAAGTGGGTACTTTTTAATACTTAAGGGTGGGTGCTATTTTTGAAGTGGTTGCTTCACTAAAAGGTATCATGTTTGTGACAATATTATAGGACAAGTAGTCCATGTGTTTTTAGGCTCAAGAGTGGGTTTTATTATTTATGAGGGTTTCCCATATAATTTATGTATTTTGTATATGATCTTGCATTATCTCTCTTATTCATTTTTATGAATAATTATTATGATTCATGAATGGTTGTGGTATTTTATTAAGAGTTTGAAATAGTTACAATTGAAGAATGAAATATCTTGCATCTGATTCACCCCCACCCTCTCAGTGATTTTACCTTTAACAATTTTCTCTCATAGATCCTTTTGGAATGACAAGTTGTTTTCCCTTGAATAAACTTCATTCCTATAACATGTAATCCATCCAAGTCCTTATATCCCTACTTGTAGGATATTTGTAAACTTCATATGATTCTTTAAAATCTACATCTTTTTCATACATTTCCTTTAACGTATCAAATCTTGCAACATTCACCTATATTTTATGTAAAACCAAACTTCCCCTGATTAAAGCATCAACAACCTTATTAGATTGTCCTCTTTTGTGTTTAATAAAAAATGATTTTTTTAAAAAATTCCACCCACTTATCATGCCTTTGATTTAATTTTTTTTGGGTGCTTATACACTACAAGGCATGATTATCAGTTAACAATACAAATTCCTTTGGCATTAAATAATGCCTCCTCTTCTCTAAACCGTATACTAAACCATAAAATTACTGATCATATGTTGGATACTTATTTTTAGCCTCATTAAATGTCTTAGAAAAAATTCCATACTTTTACCTTCCTAACTTATCATAACTCCTATGGAAGTTCCACTTGCATCACACTCCACTTGAATAACTTACCAAAATAAGGTAATGCCAATATAGGTTGCTATATGATTTTATTTTTTAAAATCTAAAAACTTTTATTAGTTGCATCAGTCCATCTAAATGGATAATTACTCCCTTTAATGGTTTCTACAATAAGAGCATAGATACTAATAAAATTTATGATAAATTTCCTTTATAAACTATCAAGGCTATGGAAAATTCTCACCTCAAATTGATTCTTCGGTGTAGGCCATTCTTCTATATATTTTACCTTATCTTTATCCATATTTATCCCTTATTTAAAAATAAAACAACCCAAATATATTAATTCCATTTTTAAAAAATACACTTCTTAAGGTTAGTCAGTAACCTTTCCTCCTGCAACTTCTTCAAAACCAATTTTAAATGTTCAAGATGCTTATCTATTGATTTAATAAAGACAAAAATATCATCAAGGTAAAAAATAAAAAAATTACATGTGAATGGCTTGAGTACCTCATTCATAAGTCTCATAAAGGTATTTGGGGCATTTGTTAACCCAAATGGCATTACCAACCATTCATACAAGCCATCATTTATACTGAATGTAGTTTTCCATTCATCTCCTTCTCTTATTATGATCTAATGATATCCACTTTTTAAATATATATCTGAAAAGTATCTAACAACACTCAAACAATCCATTAGATCATCTATTCTTGGTAAAGGAAATATATATCTGATAGTAATTTTGTTTATATCCCTTAAATCTATGTACATTACCAACTTCCATCTTTTTGTGGTGAAAGTACAGTTGGAACTCAATAAGGGCTTAATCTTTCCCTCACAAGTCCTTTATCCAACAACTCTTGAACTTGACATTTGATTTCCTCATTATATTTTGGATTCATCTTAGAAGCTACTTTATTTGGAAGGTTAGCCCCTAGTATCAAATTTATGTTGTGGCTAATACTCCTTTTAAGAGGTAATTAATTTGGTAAATCATCTACTACAATATCTATAAATTCACTAAATAAATCTTGAATTTTTAAAGGTAATTAATTCAAATTATTAGTAGTCATTAAATTCTTTTTCTTACCAATAAGGGCATAACTTACCTCTTCCTATTTCACTTCCTAAAGAAATTCTTTCTACTAATAACTAACACCTTCAAATTCAAATCTGCCTCTACTACTACATCATATTATTTGAGGGGTGTTAGAATATGCTTCTTACCATTATTTTTAAAACTATTAAGTTTTTGTCTTCCATTATATATAGCTTTCTTATCATACTGTCAAGGCCTACCTAAGTGAACATGACAAACATCCATAGGCATTTCATCACAAATAACTTCATCATTATAAATCCCTATTTGAAGCTCTACCTTACATTGCTCATTAACTAGAATATGATGACCTTTATGTAACCAAGATACTTTATAAGGAGTTGGATGACTCACATTTTTCAAATTTAATTTACTTACCATCTTCATGGATACCAAAATATTAGTACTAATACTATCAATAATTACCTGACTACATTTACCTTTTGATTTGCAGGTGGTTCTAAATAATGTTTTCCTTTAAGGTGGTTCCTTGATTTCTTTAGTGGGTTTTAGAAACACCCTATTCATCACCAATGCTTCTCCTGTCTCTAGAGAATATTTATGAGGAGGTGAACCTACGCTTTTTGTATCTTCAACTTGAGTAAGATGAACCTTTCCATGACTTGTAGATAGATTTCTAGGACATTTAAAAGACCTATGTCCATATTTTCCACACTTAAAACATCTACCAGTAAACCATCTACCTCTATTAAAAGGTTTTATACCTCTGAAGGAATACCTAACTTTTGGGGTAAATTCTTATCTTTGAAAGCTGCTACTAGCTTGAAAGCTACTGGTTTATCCTTGATGTGTCTTCAGTTTAACTCTTCCTCCTTTCTATCCTTTTCTGCTATAATTATTAACTCTACCCCTTACATGTTTAGCTTATCTTATTGATAAATTTTATTTTTCTTTTAAGGAACACTGATATGCCTCTTCCACTAATAGTTACATAAACAAATCATGAAGTCACTTGATACACACACACACACACACACACACACACACACACACACACACACACACACACACACACACACACACACACACACACACACACACACACACACACACACACACACACACACACACACACACACACACACACACACACATGTGCGCACGCGTGCGCGTACGCACACGCACACACATGCACACACACACACATGCACGCACGCACGCACACACACACACACACACACACACACACATGTTTTATAAAAACTATTCATGTACTCAGAAGAAGACAATAACATAATCAAGCCACAACATAACCAACATACTTGAATGAGGATACCATAGCCTAATTCAAATGAACAAGGTTTATAAAAAGGTAGAGATTAATTTTTAGCCAAATGATACAAAAAGAATTTTTTTGGAAATAATACACATTTAAATATCAAAGATCAATATGACATAGAGCACACCTAGAATGACCAAACTTCTAGTTTCTTAATAATACAATTTAATAAAATGAGAACACAATGGTTTAACTAATTACCAAAAAATAATGAACATTCAGGTTATTAAGCTTCAAAATAATGCAGTATAATTAAAACCCATTTGGCCTTTTATAAAAAATTGAGTCACAAATGCATAATGGATTTACCTAGACAAGCATATCAACCGCAACTAAGCTCCAAAAAAATAACCACAACTTTGTCATAAAATAACTTAGGTGTAACTAAAATAATATGGGTATCATTGTTAGTGGCTACAACTAATTTAAAGACAAACATAGTCATTGTAAACTGACACAGTCATTATATGAATAGGACCAAGTCACTAGAAAAGAAAACTAGACAATAATGAAATACAATGTCATTGATTTGGATTTACATACATATAGGAAATACAACCTTATTTAAACCACATGGTTAGCCATTATAAAAAACTAAGTCATCAAAAAGGAATACATAATCATAACATTAAATTACTATGGTACCAAAAACAAAAATTGTAAACATATTAAAGGAAAACATACTTATTTAAAAATACCATAGTCGACTATACATATAAAACACAGTCACCCATATTCAATAAAACAAAATCAATATAAAAATTGTGTTCCAAATCATATGCATGAAAATACCATTGGTTCTTTAAAAATGTACACACACACACACACACAAACATATATATATATATATATATGTTTGTGTGTGTGTATGTATGTATATATAGGCATGTATGTATGTATATATATATATGTATACATATATATAGATATATATATATATATGTATATATGTGTGTGTGTGTGTGTGTGTATGAATATATGTATATATATATATATATATATATATATATATATAATAGTCAAATAAACAAATAATGAAGTCACTCAATATAGACACACACACACACACACACACACACACACACACACACACACATGTCTTATAAAAAATATTCATGTACTCAGAAGAAGACAATAACATAATCAAGCCACAACATAACCAACATAGTTGAATGAGGATACCATAGCCTAATTCAAATGAACAAGGTTTATAAAAAGGCAGAGATTAATTTTTCACCAAATAATACACACAAAAAAATTAAGGAAATAATATGCATTTAAATATCAAAGATCAATATGACATAGAACACACCTAGTATGACCAAAGTTCTATTTTCTTAATAATGCAACTTAATAAAATGAGAACGCAATGGTTTAACTAATTACCAAAAAATAATGACCTTTCAGGTTCTTAATCTTCACAATAATGCAGTATAATTAAAACCCATTTGACCTTTTATAAAAAATTTAGTCACAAATGCATAATGGATTTACCTAGACAAGGATATCAACCACAACTAAGCTCCAGAAAAATAATCACAACTTTGTCATAAAATAACACAGGTGTAACTAAAATAATATGGGTATCATTATTAGTGGCTACAAATAAATTAAAGACAAACATAGTCATTGTAAACTAAAATAGTCATTATATTAATAGGACCAAGTCATTAGAAAAGAAAACTAGACAATAATGAAATACAATGTCATTGATTTGGATTTACATACATATATGAAATACAACCTTATTTAAACCACATGGTTACCCTTTATAAATAGCATAGTCATCAAAAAGGAATACATAATCATAACATTAAGATACTATGGTACCAAAAACAAAAATTGCAAACATATTAAAGGAAAACATACTTATTTAAAAATACCATAGTTGACTATACATATAAAACATAGTCACCCATATTCAATAAAACAAAATCATTATAAAAATTGTGTTCCAAATCATATGCATGAAAATACCATTGGTTCTTTAAAAATGTACACACACACACACACACACACACATATATATATATATGTATGTATATATATATATGTATATATATATATATATATATATATATATATGTATATATATA